>JAUEKY010026666.1:0-11701 GCA_031833965.1 Scyllaea pelagica
CCCCTCACCCTTTCTCTCTTTCTTCTTTCCTACATTCTCTCAACTATCATTCTGTCTATAAACCTTTATGTCTATCCGTCTATCTATATGTCTATCATCTATCCATTCATCCATCTATCTCTGCCTGCCTGTCTGTCTGTCTGTCTGTATGTCTATCTCTTCATCCATCCACACATTTATCCATCCATCTATCAATCTATTATCTATCTATCTACCTACCTACCTACCTACCTATCTAACTATCTATCTACCTACCTACCTAGCTACCTACCTATCTATCTAACTGTCTATCTATCTATCTATCTACCTGCCTGTCTGTCTGTCTGTCTTTTTATCTATTCATCCATCCACACATTTATCCATCCATCCATCTATCAATCTATTTATTTATCTATCTACCCACCTACCTACCTACCTATCTATCTATCTATCTAACTATCTATCTACCTACCTACCTACCTATCGATCTATCTATCTGTCTACCTGCCTGTCTATCTATCTATCTTGATATCTTAACAAAATCAACTTCTCACTCTCTTAACCCATTCTTCCCTCTCTCGCCCCCCCCCCCTTCCCTCCTTTTTTTCTAACTTCATGTTTTTGGGTACGCAGGGACAAACACAGGCTTGTGTTTGTGTGGGAAGGGGGGGGGGGGGGGGGGGTTGTGTGTGCTCGCACACGTGTGCGATTATGTTGCCTGTTAGACGGGAAAATCTCACAGCACAACGCTCATCTCTGATAGAGCAAGAAAATAGGCGCGTCAAGAGTCGTTTTCCAAGGAATCAACGTCGAACCCTTTGTGGCCAGGTACCGTTCCCGAATCGTCTTGGTCACCAGGCCAACACAATACCGTTGAGGTTCATATATCGACGTTATCACCAACGTATGAAACAAAAGGGCCCGGTGTGTGTGTGTGTGTGTGTGTGTTTGTGTGTGTGTGTGCGTGTGTGCCTATATGTGTGTGTTTGTGTTGAACGTTTAACTTCATGGTTTAACGCCTGTTTCAACATTGTTTCGGTCATATCACTGGTAGAGATAAACGAATAATTTAAATGAATATCTCAACCAGTCATATTAAAGTGACACCGGGATTACCAGTCTTAGCACTTTTCCCATATTGCCGAACGCTAGGCGGGCAGCTGCAAAAAAAAAGATATTTTTTACGACTATGGTATGTCGCGATCGAACGCACAACCAACCGGTTACGAGGAGGACGCTCAACCACTTGTGCCAACGAAGCCAGTTTTATGTCTATGTGTGTGCGTTTGTGCCCGCGCAAGCGCGCGCCTGCGTGTGCGTGTGTCGGAAGGGGGGGGGGGGACATAGAAATTCAAGTGGTTAATGTGAGGGTTTTTTTTATACATTATCTTATAATATGAAATAAGGGTAAAGTTTCCCTTAAGCTTTCAGAAAACTGCAAACTGCGCAGTTCAAGGACCGCACGTTATGAGAACAACGCATACAAAATAAGATCTTTGAGCATTACGAACAAAATTTTAAAAGATAAATCATTTAAAAGTCAAACATTGAAATAAATAGATAAATGAATAGATTGATGAATAGATTATAGATAAGTGAACAGAACTGGTAGTGAAAGGAACTTGACAATGACAGCAGATGATGATTTAGCAAAGACACAAGTTGGGGTGGGAAGCAGTGGGGATGTGATCAGCCCTGCAGGCATTTTCAGCTCTTTATCGAAAAAGGAAAACAAGCAAACCTCCCCTCCCCCCCAAATAAAAACAACAACAACAAACGAACAGACAGGCCACAAAAGAATCTCTTGGCTGTGTTATTGCTATCGATTTCTTATTACCTAACGATTTTCGTGTCAATTTTTGTCTTAGCTATCAAATTATTATATTATTCCTTTCTTGTCTCCCTCAATGCCATCTCATCCCCCTTTCATCATAGATTAATAGCAGCATATGCTTGCTTTGCTCTTCCCCTTGTCTTTTCACCATGTATTGCCGCATTTATTTCCGTGTCTCTTTGCACAGGCTTCGTTGGCGCACTAAGTTGAGCGTCCGCCTCGAAATCGGTTGGTGGCGGGTTAGATTCCCACATCGCGACATACCCAAGTCGTAAAAAAACGGTTTTTAGCAGTTGCCAGCCAGGCGCTCGGCACTATGGGAACAGTGCAACGAGTGGTTGACCCGGTGTCAGTATAATGTGATTGGGTGAGACATTCGTGTGAGTTCTCTATTTATCTCTCGTGTGGCAGCACGTCAACATGTCCAGAGTGCTGCGCCAGCGATTTGACCTAAATTGTGTAGAAGCAGGCGTTAAACGAAAACGTTTAAACGTTTGTTTGGTTTTTTTTTTCTCTTTGCTTTTTCTCTTTGCTTGATCTTAGTTGTGGTTATGATAAACCACGGGAAAAAATCATAAAGTAAAATGAATAGAATATCATAATTTGGGATATAACGTCAGTCATTTTAAATGGAAATAGAAAACATTTATACTGGTGCGTATTGGGGTGGAGGTTCTTCTCTATTGACTTTTACTTCTCTATATTTATCAATCGGGCATATTGAACGCACAAATGCACTTTTCCTGTTTTGCACCTTGCACGCTGGCTACACAATTTCATTCCCATGACGTCGACCAAATCCAGTACTATGTGCCAATAGGACGCCACACTCGCAGGCCACAGGAGTATGTTTTCCTCACGGCCGTAGTTCTCTGTGCAAAGAAAGGAAAAAATGAATAGAAGTGAATCTCAAGCTTTATCAGTCCATCTGGTTTATCTATTTCATTTATGTGATGAATAAGCCTTACCATGATGATGATATTGTACTCCTATCCCAAAAATTTCCAGACATTCCATCCAAAACCCATCAAATTCATAGCAATGCTCAAAAGCTAGGTCTCAAAATCAATACAGCTAAGACCAAGGTAATGAGGATGAATGCAGCTGCCGCTGCGCTTTTAACAATTGGAACCGATGAACTAGAAGATGTAACCTCCTTCACTTACCTTGGAAGCAAAATATCCGAAAATGGAAATTCCGAAAATGAAGTCAATGAAAGACTGGTGAAAGCAAGAAGAACTTTTGGAAGCTTAAGGCACATCTGGAACTCAAGGAAAATATCCACAAAAACTAAATTGAAATTCTACAAATCAAATGTCTTATCAGTGCTATTGTACAGTGCCGAATCCTGGAAGACCACCGTCGGTATCTGCAAAAAACTTGACACCTTCCAAAACAAATGTCTTCGTAGAATTCTGAGAATACACTGGCCAAACAAAATTTCCAACGATGAACTTTTGGAAAAAACCGGTATGGAGCCAGTTTCCTGCACCGTCTCCAGAAAAAGATGGAAGTGGACAGGGCATGTGTTAAGGATGGATGTTGGTGCAATCCCAAGAACGGCCCTGAGATGGACACCCCAAGGGACACGCAAGAGAGGCAGACCGATGGAAACTTGGAGGAGAAGCCTTGAGCGAGAGATGAAACGGGAGGGATGGACCTGGGGGAAGATTGCAAAGATGGCATCGGACAGAGACAGTTGGAGATCCTCTATTTCGGCCTTATGTGCTGCACAAGCACCAAGAGGATAAGTAAGCAGTAAGTAAGTAATCAACTCTTTTAAAAATTGACCCCCCTGCAAAATGAAGCAAATTTCTTATAAAGCTTCATGTTAAGCTGCGATAGAGAATCTATGAACCTAAACCAATGGGTTGATTTCTTTACTATTGCAATCAAAGTATAGCAGTCTTACTGCTGAGATGATCCCTTACCCGATGTAGAGAGTCTGGTGATAAGGTCTAGGAGAGTGTTGTATTCTTCTCTTGATAATGGACGACCTTGGCCACAAAGGGAAGAAAAACGACTGACGTCCACAACATTTGCCATGCCTCGTCTCAGTCCAAACTTTTTGTTAATCCACATCAGTGCCACATAACCTGAATAAGTACAAAGAGATTTCTAGTTAGAAAAAAAAAGTAAAATTAATTGTCTTTATGCAAAAAAAACTTTAATCACTTGCAATATATTTCATCAAAGATAAGGTAAACTTTATTGATCATCAGATGAGGAAATTATTGAGTGTCACATCAGCACTGTTTATAAGGATGAACATAGTATGGATAAAATGAATTGATATCATAATTGGGCAATTATTCAATATGTCATAATTAACCCGCAACTTTGTACATAGATGCTTCGGTAACAAACTCTAAAACGGATGCATCAATTTTTACATGGAACAATAGACTGTTTAGCAAGGGGAGGTATGTTTTATCCCTTTTAAAGAGATGAAAGCTTTTATCTTGAAGTGGACAGTCATTTCAAAATAGGGACGGTTGGCAACCCTACAGATCAAGATTGAAAAATCAAATTTGTCATCTTCTTGAAGATTGAGTATATTGATTTGAAATGGGATTTGAGATTTATTTGGATCCAAGCATCATTAAAACTATATCTATTGACATTCAAGGGTAAGTTCAGCTGCCTCTCTGTGAGAGAAGTGTATTTTGTTTTTTGTCTTACGGCTCTATGTGGTCAGCATTATTACATCTTTGGGATTTTGAAGAAAATAAAATTGCTTATTGCCTATTTACATTTAAATCAAGAGGAATTACAGGCTGATTCCAATCTTTAACATCTGATTAAAGGATGCTTACCAAAGTAGATTGTACACAAGAAGACTGTGAGGCCTGCAAAGTCCATGCTGTATTTATAATTGAGCTCAGCGGCCACATTGCCCACAATGACCACCATCATGATCAAGCGCATAGCTAGGGACACCTGGAGGAAGGTCGCCGTCATCACAAGCAGGAAGAAATAGGCCAGGTGTAGTAAGCAGCACGAAACTGTCATCAGCTTCATATCTGGGGATACAAGTTTCAAAGATCTTTAAAAGATAATGATAATCATGATAATTGATAATAACGATAAAGCACAAATTTGTACAATGCCAGCAGGTGTTGCTGCACTAGCTTGCTTTTGAAACTTAAAAAATCATTTAGATATCCAAATTTGAACAATACATAAAAATAAGAAAAAAAACAATCCCCCAACAAATCAAATATTAAAAATAATACTACTCATCAACATTTCTATAATAATGTGAATACAATTTTCAAATTGACTAAAAAAAAAAAATCCCATAGCCTGCAAACACTTTAAGTTCCCCGAAAGTCATGAATGTGAGAGAAATTTTCCTAACTGAGTCTTCAATTCACACACCCGTGTTTCCATTGTTAATCCCAAGTCAAAAAATAAATATCATAGTTCCCAGTGTTTGTTTTCCTAGCCCATTTTCTGAAAACCTTTTTCTTTTGTTTGCTTTTGTCAGCCACAGGGGAAGTTGATACATTAGAAAACATGACTGCAAAAATATATCTTTCTTCTTAAAAACAGAAATTCACAGAGCAGAAAGTAACCTTAAAATTCTGCTGCAGACAAGAGAAGAGAGGAAACACAACATCTAAACAATGTGACAATTTTCCAGTGCTACTCTATGACACACTAACCTGTTCCTCCCAACAACTCAGTGATCCATTGAACTCTGTCGTCAATTTGTGATTTCAATGCCTCCACTGCCCCCATCACAAAGGTCATAGTCTTGTTCATACGAGACAGGTAATCAGCCAGAAGGGAGTACTGACCCTCCAGCTCCTCATATTTTGAGAGCAAATTTGTCAAACTGGTATCTGCAATTTTTCATAAAAATATAGAAAAGGAAATCAAGTTTAAGATCATAAGGTAAAAAACCCTAGCTCTATCTAATTTCTTTTTTTTTTAAAAATTAATTTACAACATATTATTACTTTTAAACTACTCCAACTCAGTATTTTCATTATTGTCAGGGAAAGATAGATTCATTCTAATTATCAGAATGCATACAATTATGTTTAAAAATAAAAATAGAAGTCCTGATGGTCTTTTTCCAGTCTAAGAAACTTACACTGACTACCTAACTTACTTTATGGAACAGCAGAATATTTTCTAAATTTGGGCCATATCTTTAAAACTTGAAAATATAAACAGAACTTATTTCTAAAGAAAGAGACCTCACACCACTGTTAAGTGTACAGCAAGGTTAAAGTTAATTATCAATTTCAAAAATTAAACTACCTCCACATTGATTTTTATTCATCAAATACCTTTAAATTTGAATATTTGAAGCAACTCAATTAAATTATCTCATGACATGAAGAACATACAAACCAAATTTCTTAATCGATGATTCTGTATTCTCCTGAATTTCTCTCAGATCTTTCAGAATTCTCTCATGTTTTGTGTGTTCAATCCTCTCCCTCTCCTCAATTTGTTGACTTGTAGAATCTATTGAAATAAACCAGAACATGAAAAAAAAAGAAGAAACAAAAACCATGTATTTAATTTGCATAACCTTACTATGCTTACTTTATCTAAGTAAGAATGAGCGCGCTAATACAATTTAATAAATTCTGTGCCCACAAAGAAAACACAAAAATTTTTTTTTTTAAATGACCAAACAGGAAGCTAAACCCTTTAGAACTTTTTTTTTTTGTAATTGCAAGGGCCTTATCTATTTTCCTGTTTTCTTCGCACTGTCCTATATCATATAAATCTAAAAACATCAAATAAACCAGTGTGCAGCAATCGTAAATTTTATATTTTCGAATAGATTCAGATACATCTAAATGTAAGAAGATGTCTACAAAAGGAGGCATCACCTAGCTTCTCCTTGATGTTTTCGGTCAGACTGGCTAGCTCCTTGTTGCCTGCAGCAATCAGGGCTTTCTCCTGCATAATCTCCTGCACATTGTTGGACACAAGACCAAAGATGTCTTCATGGACCTTCTTCAGGGAAGTTTGGGTGAGTAGAAGATCCTGCTGACTTTCATAAAGCTTTCGCACTGTCTCAGATGTGAGGGAGTGAAGTTGATCTTGACCATTCTACAAAATAAGAATTTTCATCTTGATATCAAGCAATGCTTCCATATCAAAATTAAAAACAATTGTTAATTTTAGGGGATGGTTTCAACAGCAGCTATGGTAATAGCCTCAATCGAAAATTTAAAATTTTAATGAGCAAAAAATCTCAAAATTTTTTTAATACCACTTAATTTCAATTTTTTAAAAAAGAATTAAGATGTCCCCAAGCATATATCCAACATCAAAAATACTATTAAGAGCTCATACAGTTTATTCTGATTAAAGGCACATTGTGTATCCAGCCATTAGAGGCATTATCTAATTAATCACTCAATAATGTTAATATAAGGCAGTATATAAAGCTTTCTTGCTGTAGTGGCTAAGCAGCATATCTTTAAAGATAAGGCTGCAAATACAATCTCAGGCTACATGAAAAACTGTTTGACCTCCCTAGATGTACATCTCAATGTGTTCTTTCTTTGAGTCATTCAAGACTGGGCACAGTGGGCTAGCCACCAGCTTATCTTGATCTCTTGGCTCAGATTTTTGCTGACTTTTGTTTGATATAATCAGATTGAGTTTGTACTTTTTGATGCATTCAGGTGTCAAACAGTATGTCGGGTCCTTACACTGCCCATTGGGTGGTACAAAAGGGTAACTGATAATAAAACAAACAGTATCTAAAGCTTCATGATTATCTTAAAAACAGAGAGAAAATTAAGTCAAACATAAATCCAACAATCCAAGCTCAGTCCTGACATGAATAAAGGCCGTCTTTCCAGTAAAAAACAAACCAACTTAAATGCACAAAACAGGAATTTACAATGAACAACTTCCAATCACTGTTCATATAGAAATGAAATTCCACATTCCACCCCTGACAGCTCAAGATCTGAAAACTTTTCAAACTAACCAGATCTAAAGCTTTTTAATAAACAGGCATTTCTTGATTATTGTGCATGTAACATAGGTTAGAACAAGCCCTAGTCAATCATAATCACATCTGTGATTATACCTTCAAACTTTCCAAAGTCTTGAGTTGATCTGCAGCTGCCCCAACAAGATTATTGACTGTCACCTCTGTCAGTCGGCGGAACTGAACCTGCTGAGTTGCATAGCACATTGCACGAGCACGGTTTCCAACTATCTGATAACTGTTCCAAGTGGTGCCGTCCATTTCTTTCGTACAGTCTGCAAGTGTCTGGAAAGTCAAAGTTTAAAACAAATATGAATCAAAGTCAGTCCTCCAGAATATGTTTTATGCATTCCTCTTATCAGATTTGAGCCCATAGAGTTTCTTTGGTCCTTTGAGACAGACGAATGCAATGAGATTTTGGATCTTTGCATTACTCAAACAAAGTTGTCCACTTGCACATGGAGTAGTGAGAATTTGAGTTGCACATCCGCATCTGATAAATGGAATAGAAAATGCATGAGGAATTGTTGGAATGAAAAATAAATACCATTTGAAAGAGACTACTCATGATATAAAAATATGAAACAGAAACAAACAAAAACTTTGATCACCCCGAAGTTCAAAACAAAAACAAAAATTAATTAAAAATGGAGGTCACAATTTTGTATTTCTATACAAAAAAGGAAAGAACAAAACTCACCATGGAGTTTGTACACCTAAAAACAGGTCTGTCCTCTGCCTCAGATTGACAATTCAAAAGTTGCACTGACAATTTTCCAAGCTCCTCTTCTGTCAATTCTCCACATTTCTTTTTCAAATTGTAGATAACCTGCAAAGATTGAACAACAAAAAAAAAAATCATTCTGCTTGTCAAATACAGAATCAAAGCAAAATTCAGCATACAGAACAAATTTGATCGATTTGATAATGGAGCACATATATACACGTGTTAACTGAGAGACGAGAAGATTATTGAATAAAGACTACACAACAAACTGACATTGATTAAGTACCTCTCCATCCTCACCAATCCTGACTATCTAACATCACTGGCCCCTTGAGCTGGTAAATCTTTCACTAAACACAAAAAAAAACAAATTTTTAAATCAAAGCAATAAAATGAATAATACTCAGTTCAGAGTACAACTTCAATCCCGATAACAGCTTCCTCCTGGTTCTGTTCAAAACAGTACTTTTTTAAACTTTTGTTTAGAACAAAATCTACATGTTAACAAAAATAGATACATCATTTCATTATCCAGTACCCTTTTACCATTACAGTGTAGGGCCTACTCTCATTGAGACGGAATTTCTCTGGATCATGCCATTAAGACAAGCAGGTGATCAGCCCACTGTGAATAATAATAATAATAAAAATAATAATAATGATAATAATAATAATAATAATAATGATAATAGTAATAATAATAATAATAATAATAATAATAGTAATAATCATAATAATCATAATAATAATAATCATGATAATAATAATCATGATGATGATGATGATGATGATGATGATGATGATGTTACCTGTTACCTATCCGCTTCGTGCCTTGATGATGATGATAACGACAATATTGTTTTTCTACGTTTTAGTTGAAACGACTTCAGGCAAGCCTTAACACGCAAACACACGCACGCACGCACACGCGCACGCACACACACACGCACACAAATATTAAAGTGTATGTTTAAGTGTGTTGTTACGTGCGCGCGTTTCAATGATATCCTCCGGGTTTTTATTCAATGATATACTGTAAAAGCGTTGGTAGCTTTGGACACCTACACATTTGCTTTCCAAGTATATTGAAAGTTGATTGTATGGTTGAAACTTTTTTCTCTTTTGTCATGATATATCGATACATTGATACGAAAACCGTGCAACTTCCCTGAGATGGTATTCATTCAGGGAGTGTCACCCATCGCACTCAGGACTACACACGACATCGCGACTCCCCTCATGCGACTTTTCGTGGCCTATAAAGGATATTGATTCCGCGTTGTGAGCGAAACAAACTTTTTGCCTGCGCCATCTCATATGCTATGTGACATCAACAAACAAGATACCATCGTTATTCAGAACACCATCTTATCAGGAACTGTGCTAAATATCAGAAGTTTCAGTGTAAAAGTGACCATACCTACGTCATCTGAGATGGACATTTCCGGACGAGACGTCTCCCACCGTCTCTTGACAGCTCTTTTGGTTGCACTCATATTTGCCGGTAAGTTGAGGTCAGTTCTTATTACGCCCATTTCATTTTCTAGTTGTGGGAAAATTTAATCTTTCTATTCATTTTAAACCTAAAACGAGTGAAGAATCAAAGACGTTTAAACTTAAAGTTGAGAGACTAAAAGAAATGAATATATACCATAACTTAATAAATATCAAACTAATAAGATCACATACAGGCAACGAAGATAATGCTGGCAGCCCTTTTGGTTACACTCACATTTGCTGATAAGTTGAGACCAGTTGCTATTACACGTCCATTTTCTTCATTCATTTTGTTTTATTTTTGCTTTCCTTTCTTCTTATCTTTCCCCACCTTTAAGTACCATACTTTCTTCAATTTGACACCCACCTCTGCTAGATGTATGTTCTATGTGACATGGGCAATTTACCTCCACCGCCCCCGCTCCCTCCTTTTTAACATATCCCTGTCGGTTATCATTCTTTATCCTATTTCATTACCTTTCACTCCAAAGCTTACCACTGTATTTATTCTCCTTGCTTTACCGTGATAAAATCCCTCCTTTGTAACTTCATTTTGTTCCCGCTCCGTTCTCGTTCTTTGCTTTCCCTCAACCTGAATGTTTTAAAGCATCCAAAAACAAGCCTAATTCTCTTTATGATCCTATTATCGTAACAATAATTTGATATTATCCTTACCTCCTTTTCAAGAACAAAAACCAAAATAAATGAAAATAAAAGAGGGAGAAGATTTCATCGCCAGTTTTTAAAACATTCGGTACGTGATATCCAAGGCAGTTTTCTCTAGACAAATCGCGCTGCCACACAGTAATAAGTAACAGGTTCTCACCCAGTCACAATACTGGTAGCGAGTCAACCAGTCTTAGCACTATTCCAATTATGCCGAACGCCAAGTAGAGCAGCTAACAAAGTGCCGAATTTTACGTCTTAGGTATGACGCAGCAGGGAATCGAACCCAAGACTATATGGTCAAAAGGCAGACAATTAGAGGTGTGGCACCCGGTCACTTCTGTCTAAGATTTGTGCTAAATATATTCAACTCTTATCTATGAACCTATAAAAACTATTAGTTTGCAACTAAGGTGTACGGTTAACAGTGATGAATATTCATTTTTACCATTGATCTCGATCTTGAATCTTCTTGTGTCACATCAACAAACTTACAAAAATCTCTTTTCTCAACTTATCATGATGTTGTTTCTTGCCAAACTTTATTTGGTCTACCACAAGGCAATTTGTTTCGTGGCTTACACATTCTGGGATATCTGGGTTGACACTCGATTATTGTACAATATATATTGTCATTTCTGCTAAATTCAGTGCCTGCTCCACCTCTTGATCCCACTATAGTGCCTTTGGCGATTCAATGGAGCAACTCCTTATCTGTTTGCGTGGCTTCTTTGTGCTGTGTTTGCCAAGAGAGAAATATGGGGCTGTGCCAGACTTGTCAAATCCTGGTCAAAGTCAAATGCTGTTTCACCATTCGTAGACAGGTATTGGATTATCTATAGATCTTGTCTAAGAATATTTTGTTGGTTCACCTATGACACGCCATTGTATGTATTTCAGCCTCTGCCTTGTCTGGTAGTTCTGAATCCTCTGAGAAGAGAAGACAACTGATGGCCTGCAGTGACCAATACTACATCAAAGCGAATAGCTACCCTTTCTGGTGCAGGTCAGTATGGGAAATCTT
>JAUEKY010026777.1:0-11699 GCA_031833965.1 Scyllaea pelagica
AGAGAGAGAGAGAGAGAGAGAGAGAGAGAGAGAGAGAGAGAGAGAGAGAGAGAGAGAGAGAGAGAGAGAGTGAGAATTATATCAAAACTCTTTATGCAATAACTCACCTTTGGGTGAAGCCATAAATTAACGAAGCACCATTCCTGCCCAATTAGTTAAATATCTATTTTTTATCAATAACCATCAGATTAGACCAAAATGTTGGGTTTTTTAAAGAAGGGAACTCTTGTAGAAAAAAATTGTGTAAATACATTTGCAACAATCAACTCTATCTAAATGACACAAAATCATTTTCCAGATTGAACTAAATACAGAGAGAGATCAGCCATCAGTTAACTCCCATTCTGACTGCTAACTCTTTAGATTTGGATAATGATGTGTTTTTGAAATCAGAAATACTAGTTAATAACTCAGCAAACTTGTGGGTGGGACAGCAGAATTTTTTTTTCATTTAAATGTTGTATTATTCATGTTTACTGCACTAGATTAGTTTGTGTCTTGGAAAGTCTCTATTGAACACCTAGCTTTGGAAACGAAATGGTTCGCATGAGCTATTTTGAGATATTTAAGAAATGCATTACCAAAATCAGGCTACATTAAAATCTGTTTGACCTCTCCAGATGCACACATCAATGTGTCTCTTCTTTGAGTCATTCAAGAGTGGGCACAGTGGGCTAGCCACCTGCTTGCCTTAATCTTTTTCCTGACTTATGTTTGAAATAAGATTGGGTTTGTATTTTTTGACCCATTCTGGAGTCAAACATTAAAATGTCGGGTCCCTACACTGCCCATTGGGCAGTACAAAGGGGAACTTATAACAAAACAAAACACAAGAAATGCAATAATCAACAGGTGCCAGTGTGATGTAGTTTGAAATTCCTGATGCATAGCCAGGTACATACAGATAATTCATCCAGGTAGACAATCATCTTTCGTCTGTTCTTCATGATGAACGGCTGGATGACCTCCATGTACGCCTCCTGTGGAGAACACGCACAAGTGTGTTGATCAGAGTAGGCCATGGAAAAAGATGGTAACAGCTTATAAGTCATTCATTCCAGTATGTATGAGAGGAGGAAAAGATGGTAACAGCTTATAAGTCATCTATTCCAGTATGTATGAGAGGAGGAAAAGATGGAAACAGTTTATAAGTCATCTATTCCAGTATGTATGAGAGGAGGAAAAGATGGTAACAGTTTATAAGTCATTCATTCCAGTATGTATGAGAGGAGGAAAAGATGGTAACCATCTATTCCAGTATGTATGAGAGGAGGAAAAGATGGAAACAGCTTATAAGTCATCTATTCCAGTGTGTATGAGAGGAGGAAAAGATGGAAAAAGTTTATAAGTCATTCATTCCAGTATGTATGAGAGGAGGAAAAGATGGAAACAGCTTATAAGTCATCTATTCCAGTATGTATGAGAGGAGGAAAAGATGGAAACAGTTTATAAGTCATTCAATCCAGTATGTATGAGAGGAGGAAAAGATGGTAACAGTTTATAAGTCATTCATTCCAATATGTATGAGAGGAGGAAAAGATGGTAACCATCTATTCCAGTATGTATGAGAGGAGGAAAAGATGGAAACAGTTTATAAGTCATCTATTCCAGTATGTAAGTCCCAAATTTAAAAAAAGGAGGAAAACACTCCACTGGTGAAAACATGTAACTAAAAAAACATAATTGCTTTTTAAAATAAAAAGAACAAGATACCGTTTGTTCATTTCTAGATTGATTTCAGGCGCTTTTAAAAGGACAGTACCTCTCAGCAGCCAAGGGGTTAAAGAAAGAAGAAAGAAATGGTTAACAGACAAGCTATAGAAAATTACCCTTAATTGGAGAGCTGTTAGTAGGAATTCAATGCCCAAAATTGAAAAAAAAAAAAGGAAAAAATTACTGGTGTCCTTAAGCCAAAGTAAGATGACAGGACTGTGTTCCAATTGTCATTTAAAAGCACAGAAGCAAAGGAAAGCAAAATGCTCAGGAAAAGACCCCAAAAATAACCTTTGTGACCAAAATTTTCAAATTTAATGATGCTCTTCAAAGAGCTAAACACCCCTCAGTATGTCCAACTGATAACTTCATACTATCTGCTATTTTCCTTTGTCAGCATATCAAAGCAAACAAAGGAATTAAGAGCACAGACACATATAAGGGCACACAAGAGAAAAGTAGAAAGATCATATATAAAAAGGAGAGTTTACCTTTGGTCCAACATCGACTAGATTTGCAAGATTCTGAAGCACCTTGGCCACAAGAATGAGAGTTCTTGAAGCTGTTTCTGAGGGGTTTTCTGGTGAAGGAGCAACCAGAATGACATAAACAAACTATAAACAATATGACCAAAATATAAACAAGCTGCATGGGGTAACTCCCCCCCCCCCCCCAATATAAGTGATAAGCCTGAAACAAGGAAGGATATATGTTGTCATTTCAATGTGAAAAAAAAAAAAACAACCTTGTCAGATGTTCACATGAATCACTAAACAACAGGGATTTCGACAACAGGGCTTCAGGACGTCTTGGAAACATAAAATATATTGATAATAATGATGATGGTAATAATAACAATAATAGATAAAAATAATGATAATAACTGCTTACCTGACACTAAATTGAAAGACTTGGGGTTTATAATGGCAGGACAAAGCAAACGAAGGAAGATGAAGCCACTGATGAAAGAAAGAATAGAATCCCAATTAGAGTTCCTTTGTCAAGAAGGCTGTGCAAATAATGTACCACACCTTTATTATGCTATTTCATGTGCCATCTCCTTGATGGAACAAGTAAAAAAGACCACAAAGAATATTCATGCAGCAGATCATTGAAAAAAAATAAACAAAAAACAAAACAAAAAACCAACAAAAAAGCACCCAAAATATAACCTTATCCTAATGATCTAAATGAATTTCATTTTCTTGAATATATATATATATATATATATATATATATATTTCATTCTGAAATTGATTGACAATAAATCAAGACTAAATATCAATTTTTAAAAAATAGATCATTTATAAAGTGCAATATCCACTAAATGTGCTCAAAGAGCTTGAAAGGGGTCGCCAGCAAACAGGAACGTGAAAATGTGACGAGACATGGAGCGGCTAAGCATGAATACATTTTGTCCTGACAGAGACAATAGTGTTAATGACCAGCGTCTGATTACCATCAATAATTTTGAAAAAGATATTTTGGCAGCTAGAAGCAAAATAAAAACACTTAATTACTATGTAAACATGATAATTGCTAACTAAATAAAAGAAAGATAAAAAAAACCATAACAACAAAGCCAACCTTATCTACTACAGGAAAAAGGCTGACTTGAAAAAATTGAAAACTTCCAAAAAATGAGTTTATTTTTGTTTTTTAGTACCGCTCAAAAGTAGTGTAGGGACCCAACAAAATGTTTGATACAGCACACGCCGGCTTCAAGCACGCCGCAATCAAGAACGCTTTGGACTCAAGCACACTGTGCCGTTCTTACTGAATTTTTTCTGTATAAACTGTACGTCTTTAAGCACTGTGACTTCGGCTTCAAGCACGCTTTATTACATGGCAGTAGCCAATTTTGAGGGTTGTTGCCCGCTCTGTTTCATAACAAAAGTGGCATCGCAGCTGTGAGCGGGCAGAAATAGGGTGATGAAGATGAGTGAAATAAGAAAAGGGGTGGGGGTGGGAGGGGGGGCAAGAAGGGGATTAAGGATTGTACAAATAGTACACCCGCTGACTGTGTGTCGTTCACAGGGCTGCCAACCAATTCAACTTGGAAGTAGGGACATGTTGGACGTAGAGGGGTAAAGACTGGTCTTAAAGTGGGGGTCAGGGGTACAAAAGGAGCTGATACTTTTATCTCTTTTAACTCATGGTTAGACAGACCTCTCCTTGCTGGACTGTCTACTGGTTCATGCTCTTTGGCAATTTCAACCTTTTTTTTTTTTTCAGAAAAGATGTATTCTCAAAGTACAAAATAGGGACAGTTGGCAGCCCTGCGTTCAGACCCTGACTTCCGCCCGTTACATCATGAACGAGTTTCAAGGATGCTTTACCTTCCGCCGATCTCCTTCAGTCTCGGTCTTTAACTGTAATTAACCCGGTTTAGTATCATGCGCGAGACAGGAGACTAATACATACTGACGTGGCATCGTATTGTGTTGATCAATCGTAAGCACGGCATGTAGTAACTAGTAGTACAGTGTGTAATGTGTTTTATCGCTGATAAATAAAAGTGACACTCTTATTATCATTTCTAGAGCAATAGAATGAAACTAAGTCATATTTACCTGACAACCCTGGTTCTCACAAGCTCATCTAGTGGCCATTTTGTTTTTGCTCTCTTTTGTAAACAATTGCATACATACCGCAATGTCCTGAAAGGAAATAAATTCAGAAAATAAAAATTTTTTTTTAAAAAAAAACAACCCCCCCCCCCCCCCCCCCCCCCCCCCCAAAAAAAAAAAAAAAAGATTTCATCTTTTGATAATTTCATAACAGATTTCAACAGAAATGTATTCATATTTAGAATTTTTCTACTGGAAAGTCAACTTTCAGCCAACATCTCTGGAAATCTAATGAACTATGAAAAAAAAAAGTATTTGTAAAGGGATCAATCCAGTGAAATAATTGACCAAATGGTCAGTATCACTAAACAGTAGTTCACTTCTAGGCTGTACTCTCAATTAATTTCCCAAGCTCTGCACATGATCATTCAACTCAGGAAATTATTACATATCTTTCTACAGTCCGATTGTGAACACAAAAACTTCTATTTCTTGTTGATGTAGGGTTCCTTTTAATAGTTCACATCATCTCAATACCCAGGGCAATAGGAAAATGGTAATACTAAGTTAGAAATGAGGAACAAAGTAGTAAATCTCATTTAAAACAAAATTCTAACTGATAATATCAATATCCTACTAATTTCGATCTTTATCATTTTCTAGGCTCTATGCAATTATCATTTATGTCTGATGAGTAACAGAAAAAAATAAAACAAAAGAATCATTGGGATGGCACTATCACTGTCTACAACTTCATTTAATGACTATCTCTAGCAAGAAAAGGAAAGTCTGCTCCAAGGACTCATAGGCAGGCTCAATAAGGGCATGCATCAATCTGGAATCTCTATTCAAATGTTGCTGCTGATAAAGAAAGGGATGACAATATTATCAAAAGTTCCTACTCACATAGGGCAGGAATCGGTAGAGGTAAAGATGGACTCGACCATCTCCGTCAAGATCTTTAAGAACACTTCTGAATTTGGTTGCTGATCTGTTGAATTTTCTAACAACTTAGGATCAAGCTGGTTAAAAAATAAAAATAAAAAATTCAAAAGATTACGTAGTAAAACCTATGCCTGTAGTGGCTAAGCAGCTTATCTTTTTATAGATAAGGCTGCAAGTCCAATCTCGGGCTATATCAAAACTTGTTTGACCATCCTAGATGTACACCTCAATGTGTATCTTCTTTGAGTCATTCAAGAGTGGGTACAGTGGGCTAGCCACCTGTTTGCCTTAATCTCTTGGCTCAGAGTTTTTCCTGACTTTTGCTTGATGTCAGATTGGGTTGGGTTTTTTTGGGTTTTTTTTGACACAGTCTGGTGTCAAACACTATGTCGGGTCCCTACACTGGCTTTGGTCAGTACAAAAGGGAAATGATAAACAAACATTTCATCATCCAGTACGCTTTTATCATTACAGTGTAGGGCCGACACTTCATGAGACAGAATCTTTCTGGATCATGCCATTCAGCCACGGAGGTGATCAGCCAACTCTGACCTTTTAGTAGTTGTCATGGGAGGATTTGCAGTGAAGCCTACCTTTTTCGATTTCTAACTGCCATGGGTTCTGTAGCGTGCGCAACATGCACAAGGGACCTCAGAATTTAACAAACTCATTCATAAAAGCATGATAAGAATAACATTAGTTTGAAGGAGCCGGTGTCAGTATTATGTGACTGGGTGAGATATTTGTGTGAGTCATCCGTTTATCTTGCGTTAACATGTCTACAGCACTCTGCCAGTGATATGACCTGTAAAGTATGAAAAAAGGCGTTAAACATTGTTTTTAAGGTTTGAAAGATACCATCGGTAACCAATAACAAAAATGTCATAAAAGATTAACAAGAATAAAACAGGTAAAGCAAAGAAAATGGGTAAGAAATGATAAAAGATAAAACGATATAAGTAAAAAAGATAAGAACTATTGCGACAAAATTCTTCTAGGAAATAATTATTACATGACCTTCCAGAATTATGATTAATAAAAAACAACAAGAAAAAGAAAATAATCAGCATCGTTTTGTGATACCCCCCTTTCTGGTTTATCAATGGGTCATGGGAGTCAATTATCTCTATTCTGACTTTTTTTTTTATGTGATTAGGCAAACGAGCTTCAGAGAATGTACTATAAATGAGAATATTTGAGCTCTGAACTTACTTAGATGGAGATTTTCTATGTCAAGGCAATAAACGAAAATTTGAATAAGAATTTGGTATGCTAAATTCAGCTATTCACAACTCCTTTCCTCCTCCCTACATTTCAAACTCAATTACATACTGTAAGTATAGCGCAAAAAAAAAAGATAAGGAAGAAAAAAAAACAGCTTCAAAACAATACAAAATGGAAAAGGGAAAACACACCACAAATTCAAAGAGCAGGGTACTTCTATTAACACTATTTGAGTTTCTTCATTCCATTCATCATTCAAAGCTTTTAGTATGCTAGTGCTCTCTAACCTCTTTTTCCAGCAGAAGTTCGATTCCATTCTCATCATAGTAGTCCTGACCCCTGAGGGCAAGATCTTTGGGGTTGGAAGACATGGCCTGAAAATCAAAAGACATAGAAGAATGAGCTTGAGAACATCAAGAAAAAATAACAGGGAGAACTTTAAAAAAAATCCATGTCAACTGTATGATCCCCAACACCCCCCCCCCCCCCCCCCCCCCCCCAAAAAAAAAAAAAAAAAAAAAAAAAAAAAAGAAAAATTGTCCTTTGGTGTATTATATCCAAGGCAAAGCTTTCTGGACATGATACCTTGATTTTCATTGAATGAATTTTGTGATCTTCAAAGCAAGAATTTATTTTCCAAAACTGAAAAAAAAGAACAGCTTTTGTCCAACCCCAGAATCCTGGTAATTTACTTTTTTTTTAAAAAAGCTAAAGCTATGATGCTTTCACATTTGTTCATAGTCTTATTCCGGATATCACAGCATGAATAAATAGACTACATCAGAAGAGATCAAAATAAAACAAAAATGTTTTAAATAAACCAAAACATTTCAAGACCCTTTTCAACTTTAAAACAATTTATATAACTATAGCTTTGACTCATGCATAGTTTACAAAGTTTTTAAATCTATTTTTCAAATTTTTTCTTCGTCTATGTGGAGATAAAAAAAAACCCTGACCTATTCAAACAAATAAGAATCAAGATTTAATGTCCTGTTTCAACACTCAATAGATCATGTCACTTGCAGAGTGCTCTGGACATGGTAATGTGCTCTCACACACAGAGATAGAGGACTTAACACAAATATCTCATCCAGTGACATTATTATACTGACACCTGGTCATTTAGTATAAGCATTGTTCCCATAATAACAAATGCCAGACTGGTAGGTGTTAAAAAAACAAATTTTACTTCTTAGATATGTCAAAGTCTCGGATCGAACCCAGAACCTTCGGGTACAAGGTGGATGCTCAACCACTTGAAGCAGGTTTAAACAGTTTGTTCATCATTCCATTTATGGTCTATGTCCTAACAGTGTGAAGCTTTTGTGGTACAATTAGAATATTATCTATTACCTAACTATTTTGATGATATTCTTACCTTACTCAATTTGATTCTGTCATATGGGAGATGACTTTCTTTGCTTACAATAACAATTCTACCTTTAAATCCTTCTTCCCTCAGAGTTTGGGCACAGACAACTGTTGCTGGGCCTGGCAAACAAATCAGTACGATAAGGGATAGTATGAATTAGAAGAGGAAAAATAAATTTCAATTTTCAAATGATAACTTCATATTGTAAATTTCAAATGGAAATCTGTTTTCTAGAACAAATAGCTCTTGTTAATCAGAAATCTACAAACAAATAAAAATAAAAATAATAATAAAAAACAACAACAGAAGAACACCAAAGCTTTCAAAACTAGGGGAGGGGGGGGGGCATGGGGAGAAATTCACAAAAAAATGAAGGTCTAAGTTGTTTCTTGAGCAACAGCAAGTTAGATTGTCTCAGAATCTCAAAACTAAGGGTTGATTAATTTGAAGCACAAAGTTCTATCAGAGACAGACAACCAATTGAAAGTAAGGCCCCTGTAATAAAAATGTTGCTAGTTGAAAACTCCATTAAGAAACTTATGAGGAGGGAGGAAAAGGAAGAATCAAAATGGGTTTTAAAACTGCTGAAGACCATGACTTACCTCCTCCCACCAAAACAGCAGTCTTGTCGTCATTTCCTTTCTTGACCATTGGCCGAATCCGCTTGGCATTCTCCAGTTTAACTGGATCAATTTTGACAACCACATCCTCTCCTTTCACTGTTACCTACAACATGGAGAGAGAGAGAGAGAGAGAGAGGAAATCTGTTTCCTGAAAGAGGCACAGCAAGTTGTTCAATCTTCACCTTGAGGTGGTAGTGTGGGAGCCTTTACAATTTCTAGGCTGCCTGTGTAGTGAGCCAGAGATATCAAGCTTAATTCTAAAATACAATTACATGCTCTTTTCAACAAAGTCAAAAGAGCACTTGTCCACTCCCCAGATACCATGGATAAGTACTATATTTGTTGGTCAAAGGAATATACTTGTAATAATCTTACAGTGAAACATGTTTAAACCTAATTAAAAGGCCCTGAGTTTTTATTTTGGTTTAAACATAACATTTCTGTTAAGAAAAATACATAGTAACTTAATATAGAGTTTATGTTGATAAGCGTACCAACAAATCTTTTCTTTCCTTCGGTTCAAGATTATTTTCAGTTTGGCCACTTTTGGATTAAAAATGTTTCTCTGTATTTCATTTTGGACTTAAGTTCAAAACCTGAAAGCAATCAGGGATCTGTCAACAGCAAAACAAAAGTGCATTTCCATCAGGGACAGGAAACTAGATGTGGAGCTTATTACTGACAGTACTTAAGCTTGAATTTCAAAGAATGTTTGGTCCTTGGGAGAACCTTTTAATACTACTCTCCTAAACATACTGAGTGATAAAGGTATTTGTCTACTCAACGTACAGATACCAGAGAGAAGCACTCAATCTATTGGTCATGGAGAATATAAATCATAATAGTCTAAAACCTGCAAGCACTCCGACATATCTGTCTTTCCAAAAACTAGAAAAAAAATTTACGTTAACAGGTTGACGTTACGAGTGGTATGAAGACTGTGCACAAAGCATACCTCAAATGTCTGAATGCTGTCAAGCCCCGGGAAATCCTCAATGTCCCCGCTGGCCACATTGAAGCAAGCCCCATGCCATGGGCATCTCACCACTCCATTGCAATAAACACCTTCAAATACATGCATAGGATATGATTTTATAAAAAAAAAATGCATGTTGTGAGGATGAAATCATTATGCTTTCACATATCAATCGTTAAAAGCAATTAACTTAATCAGCCTACCAATTCACCAGTTTTGTTGCCACTGAATCTACATATGCAAAAATTGTTCATCATGCATATCAAATTTTAGTTTTATCAGGGCTGAGACATGACCTGCAATGGTTGCCAGATTCTGAAATCCATGAAACAAGAAGTTTCCAGATCTTCTTTTCCCGCTTGTTACTAAAACTGTATTTGTGCTGACTGCTCTACTAATGCAATACAAACTCTCAGATCTCAATGGTGATGGAAAAAGGAAAGGAAAGGAAAGAAGGGGGAAAAAGAGAGAGGAGTTGGGATGGGGGGGGGGGGGAATGAGGGGCTGTAAAGTGAGGGATGAGTGGGTCTTTGCTGGCCTGGCACACTTAATTTATTTGTTTTTTGTTTGTTTCTTGAGGGTTTTACGGCGCTATCCCCACAATTTAGGCCATGTCAGCGCCCCCAAAAAGTCAGAAAAGCAACTAACACAGCTTCCATGGGTCTGAGCAAGAAAGAAAGAAGAACAAAGGGAGAAGACAGGAAAAGAAAGAAAGGGGAAGGAAGGAGAGAAAGAAAGAAAGAGTGCCCTGAAGTCGCCTCTTATGACACGTCGGCATGACGGTGGTGCTATTCTGTAACCCCGGACACCACACAGGGGGAGGAGAAGGTAAGAAAACTGATAGATGGAGGGCAGGAGGAGGAGGGGGGGGGGAGGTGCAGGAGGATGAGAAAAAGGAAAGTGACAGGAGGAAAAGGAAGAGGAGCAGGGGGAATAGATAAGAGGAAGGAAGAGGAGAAGATGGGTGAAGAGAGAAAAGGGGATTTCCCTTTATTCAGAAATCTAAAAATAGCCCTATAGTGTCCCTCCGGGGCATGTCGTGGTGAACTGCTGGACTTTTTCTGTCTCCGTAAGTCAGTGACACCAGGGATCCGGTGGCGCGTAAAACGGGTGGTTTGGGCAGGAAAGGGGGGGGGTGTCTATTCGTGTTGTGATCGAATCTAAGCGGTTTGTTTTGCATTTAAGGGAATCACCCCCCCCCCCCAACCACCCTCCTTTTTTCCCGTAACGGAAGTGACCGTCTCCGTTGGTGCAAGTGGTTGAGCGTCCGCCTCGTAAACCATAGGTCGTGGGTTCGATCTCATACCGCGACATACCAAATCGTGAAATCGGTTAGCAGCTGACTGCTTGGCGTTCAGTTTATGTGAACCATACTAAAACTCGTTGGCCCGGTGTCAGTATGATGTGACGGGGTGAGATATTCGAGTTGACTCGTCTGTTTATCCCTGTGAGGCAGTCTGTGCGTTAACATGCGAAGAGCGCTCCTCCGGAGACATGGCCTATTCAGTGCTGACACATGGCGCTAGAACTTCACCTGCCGGGGGCTGCAATGTTTCATTTAGGCTTTTGTTGCGTGCTACGACATGAAGTAAGTGACGGACACAACACAAAGCCAGCACGGCTGGTTGACAGGAAATAGCAGAACAAGTAATTATACTCACGCGAGCACAAATTCGCACAGGTGGAGTAGAAAGGCTGTAGAGGATAATGATGAACGTCCTACTCTGTCGACGTCTCCGCACGAAATGAATGCAAAGTGTGTAGTGTGCAGTGTGTAGTGTGTAACGTGTGGCGGGTACAGCGTGACGTGTGCAGCGCGGTGTTCAGAACGAGGGCTGAGCGTGTCTTGCCGTCGCCCGTCACCGGCCTCGCTGTTGTTTCCAAACCTGCCTGGCTGCTTGTGGGTATGATATTTGTTTATCTATGATTCTATTTATAGACCTATGGCTGTGTGGTTGGGATGTGGCTGTCGAAGGAGAGGCAGACAGACAGACAGACAGACGTACGAACTGTCAAACAAACCTGGAGGTGAACAAATAAACAGACAAACAGACCCACCGGCTGCCACAGAGAGAAAGAGTAAAAAAGAGAGAAGGATAGATAGAGAGATAGATAGATAGATAGATAGATTGATTGATAGAGAGAAAGAGAGAGAAAAGAGGGGGGATGAAGGGTGGGGGCAAGAGAGAGAGAGAAGAGAGAGAGAGGGAGAGAGAGAGAGAAAGAGAGAGAGAGAGAGAGAGAGAGAGAGAGAGAGAGAGAGAGAGAGAGAG
>JAUEKY010026887.1:0-11699 GCA_031833965.1 Scyllaea pelagica
ATTGTTAGAAGGTGAAACCATGATTTGACCCCCCCCCCACCCTTTTTTCCCCTTTAAAAACAAAGTTTATCAAAGTGATTCACTGCAAGTTCCCCGTCTTCTAATTCAACTAAATTTCCACATCAGCAAATTATCTCAAGCAATTATCCACGTCACTTCATTATAAAACATAGTCTAATACGACTGTATCAAGTGAAAGAATATTTACAAGGCAAACTCGACGGCATGCCTTTTCATTACAAAAATATTATATCATTGAACACCAAAAATAGACAAATTGTGAAATATGCGCCATGTATAAGTAATAGTAATAAGATGCATACCTCTCACGTCTGAGCATAATATCACACAATATCTTTTATACAGAAGCATGATATATTATGTGACAACAACAACAATACCGAAGCCCATTTTTAAAAGGTCGTAGCTTACATTGGAAGAAGTCCAGATGTTCAGAGAGCACCTCAAGCGTACTTTGTTGAAAAGTCCCATGCTTTCACTGCACTATATACAAGTTTTCATGCTGCCACACGGAGACAAACGGAGAGCTAACTCGAATATATCAATCACCCAGTCAGATCATATTGATACTGATACTGGGCCAACTAGTTTTATTACAGCAGTTACTCAGTTAAGTTACCATAATGCCAGGTGGAACAGCTACTAATTTGCCGATTGCACGTAATAATAATAATACATGACATTCGTATAGTGCATTTTCAAATAGTAGGATGCTCAATGCACGTATTGATTTGGTATGACATAATCTTGAATTGAACCCACCACCACCTACCGGCTCCGAGCTAGGCGCGTCTCCCAGTCTCTGCTGTTCTTGTAATGCTGAACGCCAGGCGGGACAGCTGCTAATTTGCCAATTACTTCACCGCTCAGCTGTGAAGCGGCAGGAGATTGAACCCACGTGTTCCTGTTCCGAGAAGGATGATCTGCCGATAGAGCCAATGGACCAGGCCACTACACCAAGGCTGTCACTTTAGTCTGCTATCAATTCTATAATTACGAATCGGGGGAGAAAATCGGTGTTACGAGTCTTTCCATATCGGGCTTGCCGTAGTGGTCGCGAATACTGTATAGCATGTTTTATCCTGCTATCTCTTGATCACCCGGCGAAAAACTAACCCAATCGCTACCAACACCACCGAAAATGTGAGAATAACAATTTATAGATAATATTATAATGGTAGAGGAATCTTTGATTCGAGCTTCAGTACATTCTATCGCACGACTATAGTTTTGTTTTGTTGAGAAAAAAAATATGAATACACTTGAAAATTGGTATTTTTCTGGAAAAAAAAATATAAAAGCACAATTATACGACTATGATGATGGCAATTCTTCACACACACACACGCGCGCGCGCACACACACACACGCACACACACACACACACACACCCCAACACACATACACACACAAGACACAGAAGGGGAAAAATCTTCTTTCAGTCTTACAGCAATTCACGAGAAGGGATCATGATTTCACAACCTGGTAAAGAAAGACCAACACACCACTCTACTTGATTTATGATGCGAAGTATTTGCAACTATGCTGTGTAAGCGTCTGCTGCTGCACCGTACACATTCACATAAAAAATAGAACAAAAGCCGCGGGCTCGGGGACTGGAAGGAGTCGTGAGTCGGCTTGCTTACGCCATAGCGAAGCCATTCCTCTTACTACGTGTCACTAAGATCTTTGATAGAAGGAGTGACTGTAGGGCAGCTTTGACATCCTATTTCAATATCATGAACATAGTATCATAACGTTACACAACAAATTTCGTCACGTATCTTTGTATTTTTCAGCAGTGGTGCTTCAGTGAATGTATAGTAGTTTCTATTGTGAATTCGGTCAGAGTAACGCTTTTTTTATTACCCCCCCCCCTTTTTTTTTTCTGAGCGCCTTTAACTCCTTGTGGATGAGGGATTAAGATCTGTGCTGCTTCAGTTACCCACGTTACTACGAAGGACAAACCATCACCATCAGGTAGTCTGTCATTGACCGCACCAAGAGCAAAGAACGAATAGAACACTGAACACATATTATGGCGCACTTAGTATTAGTATAAGTACATATTATAAGCATAGGTACATACTCTCTCTCTCTCTCTCTCTCTCTCTCTCTTTCTTTCTCTCTCTCTCTCTCTCTCTCTCTCTCTCTCTCTCTCTCTCTCTCTCTCCTGTTGTGTGTGTGTAGTGTGTGTGTGTGTGTGTGTGTGTGTGTGTGTGTGTGTGTTGGTGTGTGAAATGAAAAAAGGGTGGGGGTAGTTTTTTGTGTAAGAATGAGCGGGCAGGACAAGCCCAAATCAGCATAGGTAAGCAAACAGAAGAAAAAAAAACCCAGCAAACAAACAAGAACAAAAATAGTAACGATATCATATCGGTAATTTCCGGAATAATCTTGACAGTGAGTGTGTGAAACCCAGATAAGGGGGATGTGAGTCTGGACTCTGAACTGTCTGTTTCGATCTAAATCGAATCAGGAAATATGCTTGGGTATTGAAACTTCCAATACGTCCTCTGGGTAACAGTGACAAAGGAGTCAAGATTTACGTTATGTATACTAATACTAAGGAGGCCTGTGTATTAATTCATACGTATGTATAAGCACACAGTCATTCAGCGCGTAAACGGAAGACACCAGCAAAAGGGTGAGTCAGCAGATCTTGTAACTGCTGGTTCGTTCTATAACGGGAACAAAACAACAAATTGTGATTCATTCAATATAGTAGAGTGGGGTTGCAAGCAGCAACAACAATGATGTGTATCTTATACTGTAGCATGGCGACTTCTAACCTATTTGTGTATATTTGCAAACTAAGCCGTGCCTAATTGAGTATCAGCATCACCTTTGCTTGTTTACTCTCTATGCACCAATTCTTGCCAGAGTAAACAACAACGAGGGCACTCGAGGGTATGAAGGGATAAACAGGAGCAAGAGCCAGTTGAGGGAATGCAAGGATAAATAGGAGCCAGAGACAGTTGAGGAAATGCGAGGATAAACAGGAGCCAGAGATAGTTAAGGGAATGCAAGGATAAACAGGAGCCAGAGATAGCTAGGGAATGCAAGGATAAACAGGAGCCAGAGACAGTTGAGGAAATGCAGGGACAAACAGGAGCCAGAGACAGTTGAGGAAATGCAGGGACAAACAGGAGCCAGAGACAGTTAAGGGAACGCAGGGATAAACAGTAGTCAGAAACAGTTGAGGCAGTGCAGTGTAAAACAGGAGCCAGAGACAGTTAAGGGAATGCAGGGATAAACAGTGGTCAGAAACAGTTGAGGGAATGCAGTGTAAAGCAGGAGCCAGAGACAGTTAAGGGAATGCAGGAATAAACAGGAGCCAGAGACAGTTAAGGCAATGCAGGGATAAATAGGAGCCAGACACAGTTAAGGGAATGCAGGAATAAACAGGAGCCAGAGACAGTTAAGGGAATACAGGGATAAACAGTAGACAGAGACAGTTGAGGGAATGCAGGAATAAACATTAACCAGAGACAGTTAAGGGAATGGAAGGATAAACTGGCGCCAGAGACAGTTGAGGGAATGCAGAGATGAACAGAAGCCAGAGGCAGGGAATGCAAGGATAAACTGAAGCCAGAATGCAAGGATAAACAGGAGCCAAAATGCAAGGATAAACAGGAGCCAAGGGCAGTTAAGGGAATGCAGAGATGAACAGGAGCCAGAGGCAGTGAAGCGAATATAGGGATAAAAAGGAATGCAAGGATAACCTGGAGACAGTTGAGAGTATGCAAGGACAAACAAGAGCCAGAGACACTTGAGGGAATACAAGGATAAACAGGAGCCAGAGACAGATAAGGGAATGAATGCAGGGACTAACAGGAGCCAGAGACAGTTAAGGGAATGCATGGATAAACAGGAGCAAGAGATGGTTAAGGGAATGCAGAGATAAACAGGAGCCAGAGGTAGTTCAGGGAATGCAAGGATAAACTGGAACTAGAGACAGTTGAGGGTGTATGCAGTGATAAACAGGAGCCAGAGACTGTTGAGGGAATACAAGGATAAACAGGAGCCAGAGACAGTTAAGGGAATGAATGCAGGGATTAACAGGAGCCAGAGACAGTTGAGGAAATGCGAGGACAAACAGGAGCCAGAGACAGTTGAGGAAATGCGAGGACAAACAGGAGCCAGAGGCAGTTGAGGAAATGCGAGGACAAACAGGAGCCAGAGGCAGTTGAGGAAATGCGAGGACAAATAGGAGCCAGAGGCAGTTGAGGGAATGCAAGGATAAACAGGAGCCAGAGACATTTAAGGGAATGCAGGGATAAACAGTAGTCAGAAACAGTTGAGGCAATGCAGGGATTAACAGGAGCCAGAGATAGTTGAGGGAATGCAGGGATAAATAGGAGCCAGAGACAGTTGAGGGAATGCAGGGATAAATAGGAGCCAGAGACAGTTGAGGGAATGCAGGGATAAATAGGAGCTAGGGGTACCAAAGAGAACCTCTATTTAGTCACTAGTCACCACACCACAGTCACGACTTAAGGTAATACCTATCACTATCTATCAGAGTCTGTGAGTTACTCTATGGTAATATCAGACCTTGCAGAAGATCAATGGTCGACTTGATTCCAGGACAACAGAAAAGTTGGAATTGAAATATCTGTCGATCTAGAAAGATTAGGGGAGGGGGGGGGAGAGGGGGGTTGTTAGAGATGTACACACTGAGGTGTGTTCATCATCTGAATTTTGTCCTACCTTTCTGCCCAAGTGCTTGCCCCCATAAAAAACCAAACTCAGAAAGACTGAGAGGTCCTGGCTTCAATTCTTGGCAAGGGAAGGTCTCATGTTGAGTCCTTAGGAGAGACTCTGCATTGTTCCTTGTTCCAATTTGTTGAAGGCATTGCCGTCATAGCCAAAAAAGGTCTCATTATAACAAAGGCCAGTTACTCTCTCATCAAATTAAGAAATTCGATTTTGACCTTGCAAATTACTGAGAGTGAGAGCTTTCAACTCATTGACAATACATTCTCATTCAACATGAGACAGATGTTTTATTTGTGTTGGTTACTGTTTATTGCAAGTAGACGTTCAAAGAAGACATGCTTTCAGAGCAAAACATAGGTGACGAATTCCCTGAGGTGCTTTCAACCAAGTATGTTTTTTTTCTTTGTTAATCCTTCATACATAAGTGCCATGGCACTTGTATCATTAGTATTCGGCAATGCATCATATAGATATTCACATAAAAAAGTAAGGAATTAATTGCTATCAGTACACTGTCTATTCAAATGATAGAAAATAGCATTGGACCGTCCTGTAAACTTAAATCTTGCTATTCATTTTCTCTCTTGAACTTGTCAGCATAGAAAAATCATGTCTTAATAAAATGCCAAATTGTAGGTTTTGAACTAAGGACTATCAGAATCAAAGTATTGTATCTTGATTTCAGATAATCTCATCCTTGAGAGTTATATAGGTCATAACTCAATATTGTGCTTTGAAACTTTATAAGACATAATATACAAATATAAAAGGCATATACTAAAAGTTTTCTTTAACTTTTTCTTTCCAGAAGATAATTTCAATTATAAGCCCTAGTAATGTTTGAAAAAGCTTTGGTATTTTGCAATACTGACACCAGATATATAATAAGTTGACATGATAAACTAGGTTTATGAGGTGAGCTTCAAAATTAATATAAAAGTCAACTTCAACACTAAAATGATCTTACTCTTACTGACGATTATCTTTCACAATAACAAATGATGTCCAAAGAGTCCGAAATGCAATTTTGGTTGATTAGACAAAAGAAAATCTTAATTTCAGCTTCAACATTTCAAGCGCATTCAATTAACAACAGTTTTGATAACAAGGCTAACATTCCACATAAAATACCCTAATCTTGTAAAAAAAAAAAAGAACAGAAAGATACAAGTACTGAAAAGAGTCTCTAGACTGCAGTTTTAGTCTTTCATATCGAGGTGATAAGTGTTATAAACAACCAGTCACATTGAGAAAGAAGAGGTTAACATAAATGAGATGTTTCTGAATAATGTTTTCTGAAGATATATGAAAGAGAAAAGTTCTTAACTCTTGCCTTGTTACTCATAAATACAATCTTTATCTTCAAATATTATGGTTTAATGCCTGCTTCTACACAGTTTAGGTAATATTGCCAATGGAGCACTCTGGACATGTTAACGTGCTACCACACAGAGGTAAACAAAGAACTCACACGAATATCTCATTCAGTCACAGTATACTGACACCGGGCCAACCAGTCTTAGCACTGTTCCCATAATGCTAAACGCCAGGCGGGCAGCTGCTGATCAAAGGATTTTAACGACTTAGGTGTGGGAATCGAACCCTCAACCAAATGCACCAACGAAGCTGTTAATTTCTATCTCAATCGATATATAACAGTGGCTTAAAATCCATTTACTGCTAGCACCAACAACACAAAACAAAAATGAATGCAAGAAAAACAATGAAAATAACTACATCAAAAATTTATTAAAAGTGAAAGATCAGTCTTGACACACACACCCATCACATGATATTGAGCCCAAAGGGAGAAGAGATAGTGGGAAAGATAGAGAGAAGCAGAGGGAGAGAGGAGGTTTAAGGGGCAATAACGACACATCATCAATCAGGCGTTTTAACCTTTAAGATCCAATTCATTTCATTAACATCTTTTACAATGATATCTACATGAAATTAATGTACAATTTTACATTCTATACACTGCCTGTAGTGGCTAAGCAGCGTATCTTTGTATAGATAAGGCTGCAAGTCCAATCTCAGGCTGGGTTTGTACTTTTTTACACATTCTGGTGTCAAAGATTATGTCGGCTCCCTACATTGGCTTTGGACGGTACAACAGGGAACCTGATAACAAAACAAAACAAAAACATTCTATACAGTGAAAAGTGAAAAAGAACTTTTGATATAAAGATGATGACCACTGTGGAACACATTGCTCTGACCACGGATGAATGAACGTCAAGAACAACCAAAGGCTACATGGTGATTACTATCCATTTCATTGACAACAACACAACCTTGCAGTCCAGAGTTCTAGAGACAAGACGAATAACTTCATCCGTGACATCGGAGAATATAAAGGATGAGCTGGATCATGTCATGGAATCATGGAACATTAAACAAAAAGTCTTTGCAGTTGTCACAGACAATGCCGCAAATATGAAATTGGTACTCAACCTCTGGAAAAAAAGACATGTCCCTTGCTTTGCACACAGACTCAATTTAGTTGTGCAAGATGCTGTTCACAAAGTGGAAGGATTGACTGAAATCAGAGAAAGTCCGGAACATTGTCTGGTTCTTTCATCAGAGTAGGAATGCTGCACTTGCATTTGAGGCGGAACAAAGAAAGGAGATAGAAAATGGAGAACACTTTACGCAGAAGGGCGAAGATGAAGGGTATTTGCAAAAGGAAGACTCCGAAGACAACTGGGCTGTTGTTCTGAGGAAACTCATGCAGGAGGTAAAAACGAGGTGGAACTAAACTTTCTATATGCTAGAAAGCGGGCTGAAAGAGCAGATGTCCATCAAGCTAAAGAAAAGGAACTGCCCAATGGCCAAAGAACTACAAGCACAACTTCAACACAGGTTCAGTTGCCCTGAGGACAGTTTCATATGGGCAGCAAGCACTTTCTTGGATCCTGGGTTCAAGAAATTGTCATTTAAGGACCAGACTGAAACATTGGACGCTGTAAAAAGAAGGCTGTCTAAAACAATTTCCCTTTTTGGAGCCTGATCAAGTTCAACAGGAAGAAGCACCTCACCAGCAAGCGCTTGTGCCAACAAGAAAATACTCAATCTGAGCGAGTCTCGACGAGGCAGTTGAGAGTCTACAATAGATAGTGGAGCAGCCCACAGTTAGATCAGGGATGGAGATGGACAAGTATGAGAAAGGAACGACGCTGCCCAGAGCAAAGAATCTTTTATCTTGGTGGCGAGTGAACAGTTGAATGATACCAGGAATGGAAAAGCTGGCCAAAAAATACCTAGCGTGCCCAGTGAATCCCTTTTTTCACAGGCTGGGGAGCTGATCTACCAAAGAAGATCAAGCATCTCTGATAAAAATGTAAATGTTGCCTTTTTTCTTAAGAAAATCTTGAAATGCTGTTTAAATGTTTTTCGTCTTTTAAAAAGAAGATTGAAAGTGCAAGAAAGTGTGAGTGACTCTATCCATCAATAAAAATCGAATGTATTAAGGAGGTGACTGAAAGAAGGCCAGGATTGAGCACAGTAATAGTGAATGTTATTGGACAAAAGTTATCACTGAGGTATGACTGAGTATTGGGTGAATGACCTTTTTTCTAATGTGTTTTCACCTCACAAAGAGAACAAATTCCCCCCCCCCCCAAAAAAAGCAAACAAACAAAAAGAAAACAAAAAATCCCATAGAAAATAGACACGCACACATACCGAGGTCACAGGAACAAGGCAGCCTGAGCCCTGTTTATCTGTCTCACCTCGCGCGCCTGCAACGGGCCACGGTCGCGTGCGTTTTAATGCAGTTTCTGGTCTTTTAGCTCGACTATGGCCCGGCTGAACGGGCTAAGAAGTGATCCGCCCGTCAGCCCGCAGGCCAGATAATTGTACGATCGGAACAGGCCTATTTTAAAAACAACCAGTCACATTGAGAAAGAAGGGGTTGACATAAATGAGATGTCTCTCAATGGCAATTATAAACTCTTGTAAGACAGTTTCCTCTGAGATTTATAGTAATGGTTGTTGAAGATATATGGTAGAGAAAAGTTCTTAACTCTTGCCTTGATACTGATAAATACAATCTTTATCTAATTCGATATTCAATATCTATATAAAACAGTGACTTAGAATCCATTTACTGCTAGCACCAACAACACAAAACATTGAATAACAACCAAAGAGATAAAAACTCTTTAATGATATTTTTTCAGCTGTGCCCAGCAACTGGGGATGGACCAAAATGACTTTGCTGACTTCCAGATGGAACCTGCTGTTGTGGAGTTCTGTTCTGGACACGCATCTGTTGGTGTTGCCTCTGTATGCTCTCATCATACGACTTCACAGTCACACTTGTCTGCGGGCCTGTGCACCACTGAATTCCATTGGCATCTACAACACTGACCTCAATCTAGGTGGAAAATAAGAATGAAATGTATCAAGGACAATGTGAATTCAAAATTAAATGGAAATTGCTAAAACTCACCCTCTATAATATTTGAAGTTAATATAGCACAAGAATCATATCATTCTTTTCTTTATCCTTGCAGAGGTCTTGCAAAAGGGAAATTTTTTAGAGTCAGCAAAATATTCCATTATTTCATATTTTCTCTACAAGGAAAGGAGAAAATACATATTGATAATGAGTCCCTTCTAATGTAGTTGGCAGTTAAGTCTCTAATATATAGACAAGTGTCCCACTTTACTTTCTTGATATTTTGATGTACAACTCAAAATACAAAATTACCAATTAAGTGATCAGATAGCTGAGTAGATCTCAAAATATTTTGTTTTGCAAACCACTACAGGTCACAAATATGATTTTTATTGAGCTGTTACATTCAATTTCATTTTATGACAACATATTTCACAGATTTCCCGTTGATAAGATCATACAAAGCATAATCATCCCGGCCCATTTCTCACAGATTGTTACATTCAGATAGAAGAAGTATATGTAGTTTTTACACAAAAGAAAAAGCATATTCATCAACAGCCAGAATGTTCTTTCAAAAAAGAAATTCATGTTTATGCCCCAAACAAAAAAAAAGCCAAACAGATAGTATGATATGACAAGAGTCACCTTTGCAGAGTGGATGCCGGGTATTGAAAATGGCAGTACAAAATTGGTGCTGAAGTAGTCGTTGTGGGGCTGGACAGTCTGACTCAGCTGGATACTTGTCACCTCATTTCCCTTAGAGAAACATGAAATCAAGTCAATTGAAATGCTGGAAATGAATTATTTTTTTTCATACAGGGTATGTATTGCTTTTCTTTTTGCTTTTCTCTTATCTGATTTTGATTTAGGCAAAGTAATTAAATAATTTTTTATATACAATTACAATATAAGAAAGACAAAACCAAACGAAAGACCCAATCATTGATAGAATTCAAATATACACTTCTTTATATAAAGGGAATGGCTAATTGGTTATCATTGACCTCTTTCATTATGCAACAGATAGCAGGTCAACTCCACAATCAAAATGTTGATTAGTAAAAGCAATACAATATAAGATAGACAAAATCAAACAAAAGAAACAAGCAATAAAATTTAAGAATACACTTCTTTATAGAGACAAAACCAAACAAAAGAAACAAGTAATAGAATTTAAGGATATACTTACTTATTTAGAGGGAATGGCTAATTAGTTATTATTGTACTCTTTCATTATTCAACAGATAAGTCAATTCCACAATCAAAATGCTGATGTGGCCGAAATGAATGAATCTTGGTAATCATTACTGATCCACTATTCCCAAAACACAAATCTAGCCTGGAACTAGACTGGCATCCCTGAATTTGAGATGCTGTAATAGATATTACGTTATGGTATCAACTTTTTATCCCTCTCCTATTATTCTGGTCAAAAGATTTTGATACATTTGGTCCTGGACTGAAAAAGACTTTCTATGGAACTTCTACGACACGATCTTAGAGTGAAAACCTAAGAAAACTGAAAACACAATAAAGAGTCTTTGCTTATAATCTTACCGAGTGAAGAAACCACTAGCTAAGATGACAGTGACTGGAGGTTTATTCAAATAGCCCTGCCAATGACAAGATGTACCAAAAGCAAGATCTCATGAAAGATACTAATCTGTGATGGAAACTTAACACATACTACTAACAGTACTTGTGTAGTGATGATTTATCAAAAACTCAGTATTCAGGTTATGCTCTACTATCATTCAAGTTTCCCATCCTAAATACCAGTAGCAACATACATTAAGATGAACCTGTAATTCAAGCAGTAACTTACCTTTACATTTGAAATCGGAAGGCTTCTACTGACCAGACTAGTAATCACAGTGATAATGACGGAGTGAACTGAACGGAAAAGCGCAGGTCTGTCACCTCTCTGGACAATACCCTCCACTTTCAGAGACAGATGAGTATCAGCACGGATGAGAATGGGCTCCTGGTTGGGACTTTGCTGGGGGGATAGGGCCAGCTGTAGACCATGACCAGACAGTAATATAAATATGTGCTTCCTACTGTTATAAATACAATCAAACATGTAAAGATTTATATAAAGAATGTAAAACTTGGAAAAGTAAATATACTTCTTTTTAAATCAACACAGGTGAATAAAAAAGGATAAAGACATTTTACTTGAAGTGAGGCACAACCAAAACATCTGTTAGAGTTTGGGTTTTAGAGATTTAACTCATTTGATACCATGCCCTGATTTATAATGATTATCTTTATGTGAAGATCTCTTTTAAACATCTTCTGAAAAGGTTTTTGTTTTGTTTTGTTATCAGATCCCTTTAGTACTGCTCAAAAACAGTGTAGGGACCCAACATAATGTTTGATGACAGAATGTTTCAAAAGTATAAGCACAATCTGATATCAAGTAAAAGTCAGGAAAAGCTCTGAGTCAAGAGATCAAGACAAGCAAGTGACAAGCCCACTGTGCCCACTCTTGAATGACTCAAAGAAAATGCACATTGAGGTGTACATCTAGGGAGGTCAAACAAATTTT
>JAUEKY010026998.1:0-11695 GCA_031833965.1 Scyllaea pelagica
AGATACACATTGAGGTGTACATCTAGGGAGGTCAAACAAATTTTAATATAGCCTGAGATTGGACTTGCAGCCTTATCAATAAAATTGATAAGCTGCTTAGCCACTACAGGCAATAGCAGGTAGGCATAATCTCATTAATGGGGTCAACAACAGAGGAAAGATGGTACCTAAACTTTGAAACCAGTATTCCTGTTGTATATGGGTAAGGTGTATACAGCACCCCATCGCAATTACAACTGAAAGGACTGAATAGTGAGTAAAGTTCCCCTTACACTAGAATGGTGGAGTGGGATCCAGCCTCTCCCTGTTTTCCTTTCCAGTGGGTTTTCTTCTTCCTTCACACACTTTGTTACATTCAAGCATGGTGATACTCTTCATCTACTCGAAACATCCCTAAAAAACATTTCAAAGTTTATCTTTAGCACCCTGTTTCAACACTTAATAGGTCACATCACCAGTGGACCGCTCTGGACATGCTGATGTGCTGCCACACAAAGATTTACGAAGTTCTCAACACAAATATCTCAACCAGTAACATTATACAGACATCGGGCCAACCAGACTGTGCACTGTTCCCATAATGCCAAACATCAGGCAGGCAGCTGCAAAAATAACAATTTTTATGACTTGGGTATGTCACAGCCTGGAATTGAACCCACAGCCTACCGGTTATGAGGCAGGTGTTCAACCACTTGTGCCAACATAGCTGGTATTTCAAATATAAAAGCTCAACCTTCTGAACTAACGGTCAATTATCTCTATTGGCACTTGCTCCTATAAATGCTTAGAAGGAGAAGTATAACCCGGGACAGATTCCAACACTTGCAACGCTTCCTTCACTGTACTTGTCAGTCATTCATAAGTAAATCACTACAAGTTGTCCCAAAGTCTCCTCTCCTGAGAAGTGCTGAATTATCCAAAAGAGTCATACCAATAGTGATCTGAATCCTCACCTCTGGTCCTGATCTCTTGGAACAGGCCTTTGATGTGGTCGGCACTGCCAAACGTGACAACGACAAAGGCATTGGAATCACTCAGGAGCTGACTCAGCACAGTTGAGGCTCCGTCTTCAAAATAAGAGGTGCTCATTACACAGATGCCATGTCTGAAACAATCAAGAAAGAGCAAGAGTTACAATCTGTGACAGCAAGTTTCATCATCTTTGATAAGGTACACCAGAAGTAATTCTTAAACAATCGTGTAAACAGCGGTAAAAATTGACACACTGAAATCCTAAACAGGTAAGTAAAATCAGACATTGTTTACGAAATGTGTTCATTTTGGTCATGCAGAACAGTGTTAAGGTTTGGTTTGAAAAAAAAAATTGAAAAAGAAAATTCATCAGCTATTCAGGTAAAATATATTCTAGAAATTCTATCATAATCATCAGACTACTTTATCAATGATGCTGCAATTGTTGGTTTACAGGTCTAACTACACATTTTGTCTATGGCTGTTTTAAAATTGTTTTTCTCTTTGGAAACTAGCGTAAGATATACTTTCTTCTTAGCTGGAAACACATCCCGACTATGGCTAATAAAATTTGTTTTTCTACTTGGAAAATTAGCACTTGATATGTTTTTTTTCTTCGCTGGCAAAACATCCTGTATATATGTATAAATAGCTTTCCTCTTTGGAAAACTAGCACAAGTTAGGCTTCCTTCTTACCTAGCAAAATATCCTTCACATCCTGACTATGGCTATTAAAAACTATTCTTCAATTGGACACTATCATTAGGTATGTTTTCTTCTTACCTGGCAGCAAAGGTTCTGAATTCGGAGGCCTTCTTGGCATACATATTGTCTTTCTCTGTCACAATCTGGGGTAAGACAACACCCAACAAACAATTTATCACAAGGGTATAATTGTGGTGAGAATAAGCGTACAAAACAGGCGATCAGCATCAACAATGCATCAACAATGCATTACTGCTGTTTCAAAATGAAAGGCAGTAACTGCAAGCTGGTTGTGGCTCCCAGTTTTCCCGTTGTCAACGCAAACACGTTTTTTTACTTCCCACAGACAATGACTAATATAACACTATTGATGCACCTTCACAGGAGCATGGGGATAAAGATTAACACCACAACAACTGAGATAATGATATTTCCAGTAGATGAAATGGCAGAATAGGAGGGCTGATCACCTGCTTGGCTTAATGGCATGATCCAGAGAAATTCTGTCTCATGAAGAGTCGGCCCTACACTGTAATGGTAAAAGGATACTGGATAATGAAATGAAATGAGAATAGGACGGTAAAATGCCTGGCTATATTCTTTCCAGAGAGCACAATACAGCAATGTTGTACCACAATGGATGAGAGGTTCCAGTGAGAAAACAAACCCATAACAAAATGCTACCAGGGGCACCTTTGCAAACCCAAGATATGAAAAATAATCATTCAAGGAGAGCATTTTTATTGTGCAACACCAAGTTAATAAGCTCCAAGCACTTTACAGGGGTCCCAGTACTCACTTACACCTGAGTGAAGTTGGAAAAATGTGAGTAAAGAGCCTCTTCTAAGGACTCGACTTACTGATGTCTCTGATGGGCAATGAAGCTGCCAACCTCACAATCACAAGCGCAACAGTCCACCCCTACATCACAAAACCACACAAGTCATATGTAACATTCCAATCGATTAATCCCACACTTGGCTCAAGCCAATGAGGATTACTCCGAGGCATAGTATTAGAATTCCCATTCTTTTGCTGCCGATTGGGTTTGTAGATATGACAGAGTCAGGAACAATTCAAACGTTTTAACCTTTGAACATTGAGGTGAAACGCTCTATCTGGACATGTTAACATGCTGCCACACAGAGTAGAGATAAACAGAGGACTCAACACAAATATCTCACCCAGTCACATTATACTGACCTCAGGCCAACCAGTCTTAGCACTGTTCCCATAATGCCAAATGCCAAGCGGGCAGCTGCTAAAAAGCCAATTTCTATGACTTGGGTGTGTTGCAGCCTTAGATCAAACCCACGACCTTCTGGTTGTGAGGTAAACATTCAATCACTTTTGCAAATGAAGCAGGTAATTCAATTATAAAGGCTTGTCAGTTTGTAAGTAATTACTTGTAATGCATTGTAGAAGCTCACAGAACAAACTGACAATAAACAATTTGTAGAGGGCCAAATACATTGTGCAAGTGCTTCCCTCATGTCATTTGCAGAGATAAGAGAGAAGAATAGTCTAGGACAGGAAGTGGAAGCAAGATACTTTTGTTGCAACAAAAGTTATCAAAGTGAAATATCTATCATTTTTCCATTACACAGGATGTGCTGTTCTACAGATTTGAGAGGAAAGCTGATTTGTTATTGCCTTTTTTTTCCATTCCTTCCTCTAGGTATATTTTTTTCAATTCCTTCCTCTATGTATAAAAGCCTACCTGTACGTGTCTCCAATATTTTGCTAGGAGGAGACTAGTGAGTGCTTTGAGGAAGATGTCCTGGTTGGGCACAGCGCGGGCAAAGTAGGGGTTCATCTGTCCATAGCGGATGGATGGAGCGGTGGCTCCCACCTGAATCTCGGGCAGCTGGTACTGGCTGAGGAAGGGGGTGATGGACATGGCCATGTGGCTGTCTGCCGGGTGAAAACGTAGAAAGAAGGTAGATAGAAACACAGACAATGGGCATTATTCACATTTACATCTGTTATCAATTGACAGTGGGCATGAATGAAGCCTTCACTATCTGAGGATTTCTGCACCACCTACAACAGAGAAAATTGGTATACAATGTTGTAATTTTTAATGATGCTTGGAGTGGCAATGATATTTTTTACAAAGAACAACTGATTTCTTAAAAGCTAAAATGTATTAATGCATTTCTTTAGACATTAAAATAGTTTATGCCAACCAACCACCTCCTTTCCAATGAAAGGCGTTCAGGAGAGGTTTTTCAAGACACAGTTTTATTTTGTGTGACAAACATGATGAATTATACAAAACTACAACTAACAAAATAAACTGTGCTTTCTTATTCGCAAGTTCATGGGGTTATCAACCAGTGTTCACACAGGCATAAAGTAACACCAACAAATACACAGCCTTCCCAATGATTTCCCCTGTGAGAAAATTCAAATCTTTATGTACTATCATCAATTATTAGAACTTGATGGTAACTTGGGATAGTTTTTTTTCTTATTTTCCCTCTGACACTGATTGTTTCACAGGTAGCACCTTGATAGTACAGAGGCTGTTACCGATAAGAATGTTGATTCAAATTGGATCAGCCCTGATAAAGCCAGAAAATTGTTTCCTCAGCTGCATTGAATGAACCTTACTTAGACTAGATCACATAAGTGTGAGTAAAGTCTCCCACCACTTCACCATTGCTCGACACCTAAGAGATACAACTGAATACTGATATGATTGTGCAGTACAAGTGATTTTAAAAACTTTTGCGAGAGACAAAAAAGGGATCCCATTGTAAGAATGAAGTGACAATTCTTTTTCAAGCTGAAATGTTTGAATGTGCATTCACTTCGTTGATACTTTTGGTGAAAAACAAAACAAAATTGAAGCTTCAATGGGTATGCAAGTTAGTTTGCCCGACATTTTGATATTTTGCAAGGATTTCTAATCTTATATTTGGAGTTAAAAAAACAGTTTATGAAATTACCAATATAAAGAGAGCTGAGAAAACAATTTAAAGTCACATACTTCCAAAACTCTCTGCCAGTTCAAAAGATGGAAAATTCATTGATGAATATTATTTCTCCCAATTTAATCTGTCAAGACACTAAAAATATAACAGCTTCAAAGTTTAGCATCAAACAAGATATTTCAAAGAAAATATAATTTTCTTTATAAGATTGCAAAATGAAATTGCAAATTGGACTGAGGTGATAAAGAGCTTTACAACATCTTTCTTCCCACTGTAGCACTCTCTAACTTTTAAGATTGAAGATCAGAAATATATATGTGACTCCACCCTATCTGATCCCCTTCTTTCTATCCACAACACCTGGTCTCAGGTCATCCCTTACCTGTGTCATCGACAAATCCATAGATATTGCTGCGGGAGGATATGGCCACCCCCTGGTCATCGAGCACAACGTTGGAGGTGCCCAGCAAGTTGTTGAGGAAGCCAGCAGCCACAGCCCCGGTGGGGCAAACATCTGCCACCAGGCTGCCCAGCGACACGCCTTGCAGCTTGGTTGGGTTCTGACTTTTGTAGTCCTGTATGGCCCAGCGGGCCGCCACAATGGAAGCTAGGCTCTTTTGTGACTGCGGGCCACAGTTGAAGAGTGAGTCACTGTTCATATGGCTGTTGATGAGGGAGGCAATCACCACATCTCCATGGTGATACTGAAAGTGGACCTGGTTTGGAGGCAGAATGCAGCTGCTGCATCCCAGGTTGCTACAAGTGGCCGATGGGGCAGTGGACAGGGCTGTGTTTCGGTTCTGGTCATAAAACACTGGAGTGGAACTCATTGTCAGCTGTCCGTTCTGATACAGCCCAATCTGATTGATTCACAGAGGGGGAAAAATAGATTTGAAAATGAAGGAGAAGAGAAGAGGAAAAAAGTCCAATTTGATGAATTACAGGATAGAAATTTAATAGAAATACAATAGTGATTAGTGATGCCAATTTTGGCTTCAGTGTCATGAAAGAACTGCTCAAACCATCATACGGACTATTCTTCCTGTACACATCTGTTGAATTACAATTGTTTTGAAAACCTCTGGTTTGAGTCATTTCTTTTTTGCAAAGAATTGACCTTTCATAACTTGTTAGACTGTCTACATGGGATTGTACTAAACATAAGACAGACATGCAGCTGTTCACTGATATACCTAAGGAATAAACTAATAAACCAATGAAAAGAAACAAACACAATTAACAATGGTGAAAGTAAAGCTCACAGTGGGCTGATCACCTGCTAGGCTGAATGGCATGATCCAGAGAAATTCCGTCTCAATGAGAGTCGGCCCTACACTGTGATGGTAAAAGGGTACTGGATAATGAAATGAAATGTTGCATAGTCTGAAAAGAATGTCTATTTTGAAAGGCTTCAGACTTTTTTGTTAGTCAAACTGAAAAAATGATCCCACTTATTGTCACACAATGCCTTTGCCGAAGTAGAGACGGCATGCTCTATAATTGTATCTCTTTTGTCCCTGGTCCTGCTGTCCCTGCAGGTGTTTGATGAAGCTGTGAGAGCAGTGCTTCAACCCCAGCCAGTCCGCAGGAGACAGCATAAATGTGTGGTGCTGTGATCCCACCCCCACCCACTCATCCATCGGCCCATCTGTCTATCCATCCATCCGCATCAGTTGTCTGACAGGAAGTGTGAATGAAACTCTTGTGCAAACGACGAACGGAAGGCATCGCTGCTCATTCAGAGGACACTCAGTGTGCTTACTATGTGTTATTGTAGCATCGGAGCATGTGAGCAGGTTGTTATGTCATGTATTATTATGTTTTATTATAACCATTTTATTATATATGTTATATTTATCAATGATGACAGTCGCAATCTCAAATTAGGTCAAGTGCTTGTTTTCTCCCAGATGTTTATTGGGTACCCATTTTTATCCTTTCCTAGACAAGAAATGAAAGATGATGGCTGGTGTCCAACTGAAAACATGGTTCTTTGTCTGTCAAGGAAATATTTAGAGGAGGGTTTTTTTCTTGAAAGCAACATTTCTGGACATACCCAGTTTGCGACTGCCACTGTCGATATCTATTCATTTTGCACAAGAGAGATGTGTCAGCCAGCCATTTCCTTGTTGATTGGGATTTCGGCAGGAACAGTTTCTCTTCAGTCGAGTCCCACAGAACATTCTAGTGTATTTGGATATTTTTCGTAGGTTTTGTGTTTTTATGAAGCTAAAGTACCCACTACACTTCAGTCTGAATTGAAATCCCACATCTTGCAGGTCATGTCCCTTTAGCATTGTCAACTTCATGCTAAAAGTTAAAAGCACTCTGCATAAAATGTGTCTAAAGCACTCTGCATAAAATGTGTCCGTGTGTGTAAGCAGGAATTGCAGAATTAGCGTTTGAGATGATAGGGAAATCCATTTTAGTTGTTATATTCTCTGGCTGAAGGGAATAGATTAGTTTATTTATTTTTGCAGTGTCTGAATTTTCTCATTTGCAGCATTGTGGTTCAGTCTTCAGTATTTCCACAATGATGGAGGATGAGGAGCAAAATCAATTACTTATTTTGATAACTTGAAGCTTTATATGTTAGTATGGGGGAAAAGGTGACAAGTTTTTTCCTTGTCTGCTGCTCATGTGAATGAATAATCCATGGTGAGAAAAATCAGAATTCTTGTTTTTAGTGTTGGTATCTCTGCAGAATGTTTGAATTTTTGGCATGTTGGTTTTGTTGTGAAAACTTACCCTCCCCACCCTCCCCAATGCCTTACAATGTCGTTAAGTTGAGCTAAGGGCTGCACTGTTTATTTCCGTCTACGACTGGAATCTTGTGGTTTTGGGTGTGTGTCGTTTTCATGGAGACCTACACATCATATGTATTTGGCTTGTTATTTATTTATACACTGATTGCAAGAGTCGTCATAAAAACACAGTCTTGCCCTTTGATGATATGATTGTTACGGCGCAGGTTTTCATGCACTGGGATTGTTTTCCTTTCTTGTCGTACAAGCGACTGAATTTATTTGGTTGGCGGTCGTTTTTACATACAATAGACAAGGGCAACTTTCCTCTTATAGGTTTGACAAACTGAGATTGGTAAGTGCGCCAGCATTGTCTATTGAGCTGTTGGGTCTTGTTTCCGGAGGTGGTGGCATATTCATGTTCGGATGAATGTCTTTCCAGTTTTGTTGCTCCTTGCAGTCTTGTGTTCTCCATTCAGAGATCAGTGTTCTATCTTGGGTCGAATGCTTTTGTGTTGTGGGAAAACATGCTTGAATCAAGTCATTCTCCAATGGAAGATAGTATTGACGTGTAAACTATCTAGTATATAAATGTCAGCGAGGAGTGACAGGCTTCTGTGGAGCAGAGAGGTTTTGTTACATCATTGTGTCCTGCTATCAAAGCCCCTATGATGTCAGTGATTGGACTTGCGGTTCTGAATGAGTCATGATATAACTATATCTGTAAAATAAATGTATCATAATTAGATTTTATACCTTGATTATTTTTACCTTGCCTAGATGTTCTTAACTTGAGTTGTTTTCTCCCCTCAGCAAGACGCAATCATTTCATTTGCAATTCGTACCCAGTCTCTCATGAAGCTCGGCTTTGTTTGTGCTTTTGAGTTTCAAGTCACTTTACTACTTAAATTGTATTCCGCATCTTGGTTTTTTTTCCCTGTGAACATTTTCTTTTTATTGCAATAGAGTATTTGCCAAAGAAGCAATCTAATTGTAATGTTTGTTGTTATCCAATGGAGTGAAATAGCTTGCTGCTGTTTCACGTATGGCAGTGATAAGCTGTCTGAGAATAGAAGGCTGCAATATTGAGATAGATATATGTATATATGTAGATCTCACTCAAATGATAATTCAAATTAATACAGGAATTGTAGCAAGTCTCACAACTGGTAAAAAGAAACACATCATGTATCATTATTTAGCTGTCTATGTTTTCTATGTTTTATTGTTTTTAATTTTAATTTCTATATGGCTGACATTGGCATTTCAAATTTCCAGATAGGCGAGAATTTAAAGTTTTGCGTGGGCTCTGTCCTGTGAATGCTGTTGATTTTTAGGTTTTTCATCCATGAACACAATTCAAGAATGACTTCAACCCAATTCCCAGTCGTAAGTAGCTGCATTTTGTTTCTAGTTCCCTCCTTAGTAGAGAGCTAATTAGTTTTGCTCAAGGTAAACATGGTGGAAAGTGTCAGCAGATGTGATTGAAGCCAAAAAGAAAGACCTAGATATCAACTTCTATCAAAAACATTTAGTTTAACACAAACACTCAGATGCCCTGTGGGTAAACTCCAGTGGAGGGAGGACAGGAAGAAAACTCAATCTTTAAGAATGATAATGGATAAGAAACACATAACATACACATATTAATTTTTTTCGCTTGGATAACCTTGTTAGGAGTACCATAGTGTCTTGGAGCTTCAGTTTGTTTTGAAAGGTATCACTTATGATTGTTTAAAAAGACATCATTTATGTTCTTATCTACTCAACATCCTGACAGGAGAAATGGTTTCAAATGCGAGTTACCCTAATCTTCAGGTGGAATTGCAGAAAAAGATATTTGCATGTTCATGGCTTCCTGTTTCAAGAGAAGAGAAATATTTTGACATTGGTGTTTAAAGCCTGTTTGAACTCTTTATAGTACAGGTCATGTCACAGAAAGTTTGCTAGCTGCCACACAGTGTCAATCTACTTTGTCTGGGTGTGATTTTTTATTGAGCCCTCTGTCTGTCAGGGTATTTTGCCAAGAGTAAGAGGGCTACTACGCCGTTGATATAACCGACAAAGTCTGTATTTGAAAAACATTTTTATACAGCTGACTATGACGGGAAATAAACCTTGTCTCGATCAAGTGTTCATTGATTAACTTTGATTATCAGTATCACATTGTAACTCAGTTGAGTTGTTCAATATCCTCAGAAGGTGTTTTTCAAACAAACGTGGTCGTGACCGCTTGCTTACACGGAGTTTCTTAATGAGGCTAGTCTATTCATTTTTTTATCTGCCTCGTCTCCATACTTCCGTGTCAATGTAGTCTGAGTTTGTTTGTGTACACAAAAAACGGAATTTACGGCCGCATTAAGTAGAGAGAGGGGTGGAAGAATCTGGTGCCAAAGATACATTTACTTCATGTGGAGGGTTTCAAGGTTGTTTCCATTAAAACAATTATTTTTTTTCTTCTGTTTTGTGAGATTTGAAAGTCGGTTTTAATGATTGGTCTGCCCATGCCTTGTCATGTCACTTTGTGTTTTTACTTCATTTGCTCCACAACTTGACATGCGCTATGACGTTGTGGTTGGTTTTGTAGTTTCCTGTTTTCATCTCTTACATTATGTTCTTTTTTTCATTTGATGTTGAACTTTTTGTCAACTGAGGTGCTATGATTTCTATCTGATGTAAAACTTATTGACTTTGGTGCATTGTTTTGGTTGATGCACTTTGTTTTTTGGGTTTTTTTTTATTTTTCTGTGAGGTTGTCGCAATGGTAATTACATTTTCTTTTTTGTTCAAGGAATGCAAAGTTAGTGAGATTTCTGTTGTGAAAAAATTTTATATTCACAAGGGCAGTTGTGTTGTTTTATTAACTGTTGCCCCCAACCCTACTGCCTCCCCCCCCCCCCCCCCACTCCACCCCACACCTTCCTCTTTTTTACATTCAATTCTATATCATAATGCTCATACCAATTGAGAGTTGTAGAACAAAGTTGTTGTTTTGTTTCAAATTCAGAATGATTTGTTCGGTTCTCATGACAAGAAAGTTCATGCAAATTCACTATGTTTTCTTTTGGTTTTCTTTTTATGACCTCATAATTTCAGGGCATCAGAAAAGTTGATGGCGGGGGATTCAGCCACCTCTATAGCTTTAAATGTCAACCTGTGCCTGCATGAATAGTTCTTTGTTGCCATTGGATTCTTTATTTTGTTAGTGGCGCAAATGCAATGTTGTTTTGTTTCTTTATTATTAGCAAATATATACACTTTTATAAGTATTTCTTTTTTTTTACAAATCCAGGTTTTATATTATCAGTGCATTGATGGAAAGAAATCCCTCAAGCTTTAGTTTCATGTTTTTTATGTATGTATATTAGAATTTATAATTGAAACGCTTAAGTAGTTATGCTGTTCATCTACTTAGATCGCAAAGCCAGCCTCTTCCTATAGTTATCGTAGTTTTCCCCCTTCATTGTCCATACCACTCAATCTCATCAGCTCATTAGGACAGACGGAATTAATGTTGACTGTTGATGTGTGGAGGTAGAAGCTCATATTGTGCATTGCTGAAGTCCTGTGGAGGAATTTTTTTTTACTTGCCTGTTTTTTATAGCTCCTTTAGGGGGTAAGTGGTGTCAGAAATTTGTTTTCATTTTCGTCTTAGGGAATCTATGACGGGAGGGATAGAAAAAAAGATATATGAAATCAAATATTGTGTTCAAAAGGCAAGATATGTCATGTTTATCTTCTTTACTAGTAGGGAACAGATCTTTCTTCTCCTCCTAGTTGCTTTCCCCATTTTTGTTTTCACTGACACTCACATAAACACACACACACACACACACACTGATACAAAGGCGTGTTTCACACACACAACACAAAAACACCCATACATAGACACACACTACAACACCCATACTCCAACATATCCGCACACGTACAGACACACAATTCAGCACACGTACAGACACACAATTCCGCACACGGACAGACACGCAGTTCCCTTGATTTGTTGTGTTGATTTAAAACTCTTGTTTCTGTCAAAGTCATTTTGTATCAACCTTTGACAGCTGTGGTTGTGACAAACCTTGTGACCAAACCTCATTGCCTCATAGCTCCAAGCTGCCGTGCTGCCTCTGCTTCCATTGGGTGGGACGTCTGCTTGAGCCTCTCTCTCTCTCTCTCTGTCTCTCTCTGTCTCTCTCTCTCTCTCTCTCTGTCTCTCTCTGTCTCTCTCTCTCTCTCTCTGTCTCTCTCTTTCTCTCTCTCTCTCTCTCTCTCTCTCTCTCTCTCTCTCACACACACACACACACACACACACAATAAATACACATTTTGAAAGCC
>JAUEKY010027109.1:0-11695 GCA_031833965.1 Scyllaea pelagica
TGACGATTCCAGACAGCCGACGTCCAGGCATTTGGTCAAGGCTCTACTTGGTCTCCTTTGTCACCTCCGTGGCCTGGATCAGCGGCCTCACCTATGTGATGGTCTGGATGGTCACTATTGCAGGTAAGAATCATTGTGGGATGATAATTTAGTAACGTTCTCAAGATACAAGGATCTAGCAATGCACTGTACCTTGCTAGCGGATTTAATCCCTTTGGCTACAGGAAGCAAAAGGAAAGAAAAGTGGAACAAAAGCAATCATTGCAAAAAGAAAAAGTTAAAAATATAAAGAAATAAACACATTGAATTAAACTGATAAGATAAAAGAATGGAAAAAACACAAAAACTGAAAAACACTATATTGCATACAAATGGAAAGGTGAAAATAAAAGCGATTTAATATAAAGTTAAAACCAGATAGATAGAAGTATTCCTAGATATATCCATAGATGGATTAAAAAAAGATAGATAGAAAGATAGATAAATAGATAGATAGATAGATAGAGAAGAGAGGTGGAAGAAATTCACTGGCGAACAGCTAAGTATACACATTGTGATGAATGGTATTGTGCTAATCTAAGATTTGGAATTCAACAGTTTTGCCCTGCGATGTATTCAACAAATCTTAATGCAATTGACATCTTAAAAGAGTAACACTTTTAATCAGAATTCTCATATTATTGTTTAAAAGGAAAACATCTATAAACTATCCGTTCTCTAATTCTTCTCTCTTGTTAAAAAAACATGGTGTTGATTTAGATATTACCTGAACCTAAAGTTTGTATGTGAACTTTCTTTTTTAAAATATATCACAATCGCAATACCCATTACCCTGGGCGTCTTTTGCCAATGTGTTTCAGGTGATTCCCTGGACATTCCCGACACAGTCATGGGGCTGACCCTACTGGCCGCTGGCACCAGCGTGCCTGATTGCCTGGCCAGTATCTTTGTGGCCAGAGACGGTAAGCAGACGGATATTTTTATGTCTCAATAATATGTTGTAACACGAACATTCTACCACAGCCACTATATCCTTTGGTTAGTGCCATTTTCTATACCTTGATTAATAAAAAAACCCTCTAACTTTGAGATTTTTTTCATGAGCAATAGTTCTTCTCCGTGGCTGGGCCGAATCACCGATTCGTCTTATCTCAAAACTAATACTTGCCTCTGACTATGATATTTTGTTGCTAAAAACTGTACATGATGAAAAAAAATAATGCATGGGAGTGCAAGTAGACTTCCATAATTGAATAGCTTGACTTAGTCCTCTTTGCTCATGGCGAAAAATAGGACATTCAAACCCGCTTCTCCATTTACTTTCTATCTCCGGCCTCTATCCATGCCATGCCAGAGACACGCAGCTCCTAGTGTAGACTTCTTCACTATTTTTGCTTTAGGTATCTGCTTTGATTGCCGACAAACCTTGTGACACCGGATTCGTTGGCACACTTGGTAGAGCGAGCGTCCGCCTTGTAAACGATAGGTGGCGGGTTTGATTACCACGCTGCGTCATATCTAAGTCGTGAAAAATCGTTTTTATAGCAGCTGCCCGCCTGGCGCTTGGCATTATCGGAACAGTGCTAAGACTGGTGTCAGCATAATATGACTGGGTCAGATATTCGTGTGAGTCCTCCGTTTATCCCTGTGTGGCAGCACGTTAACATATCCCGAGTTCTCTGCCAGCGATGTGACCTACACTGTGTAGAAGCAGGCGTTAAACCACAACGTTTAAACGTTTTTAAAACCTTGTGACAAAATTCTGTTGTGAGTTGTGTTCATGTCTGAGTTGTGTGCATTCTTACCACTGCGTCTCGGCTTGTTTTTTGGGTGAGAGAGTATATGCGTTATGGGTTGTGGGGTACACGTGGTTCCAAGACATTATTTCTATATTTCTTTGACCGCCATTTTCTGTGTTAAATTGCATATTAGTTTCTATTGGTCACTTTTGTTTATTGGCGAGTTATGCAGGCTATTGGGGAGAGAGCCACGTGAGTTTGACTGGATGTTGTGAGCTATTTTTCGTCTGTGATGGGGAGCGGGTCGTTTTTTGAGTTGAAATGTCAGTTGGTGAACTCTATTCTATTTTGTAGCGTTGGTTTTTATGTGATCATTCATATAATTAAGTAAGCATTCCCGTATTAGTTGACTCTTAATTTACCTACCCTTTACAAGATTTTTCCGCGTCATTGTTGTTTCATAGACGAGAACCTAAGAAACATTTACACCCTTCTTTTGTCTACGTTTGAAGCTTACCTAGATTTTGAAACATTTTCTTTTTTTTTCTTTTTCCACGTACCTATGGCAAGATTCATTTTATCAGCCAAAAGCCATCTTCTAAAGCTTTACCGGTTCATCTCGTCTCCAGGTTATGGAGATATGGCTGTGTCCAACTCTCTGGGCAGCAACGTGTTCGACATCCTGCTGTGCCTAGGCATCCCTTGGCTAATCGAGTCCCTAATCCATTCCGGCCGAAACATCACCATCGTCAGCGGTGGCCTCACGTACTCAGCCCTCACCCTCCTGGCCACGGTGGCCTTTCTGCTGGCCTCCATGGCCGCCAACAAGTTCCGGCTTAACAAAGCCTACGGCGCCATTTGTCTCCTGGCCTATGTCTTCGTCGTCGCACTGTCCTGCTTGTACGAGCTGAACGTGTTTGGGGAGTTCAACCCACCTGCCTGCCCCCGGCATTAGCGCTGGCACCACAACAAGGCACAACACATCAGTAAAGGCGTACATACTATATCTATAATGAGTTAAAAAAAAGAATAGTTTATTTAGATACTTTTGAAATTACTTGCAAATATTTTGGAGCTGAAGACAGCATAAGGTTGAAGAGAAGTTGTATTAGATATGATTATCCTTTGTCTGTTGTTAAATTGAATATGAGAAGCTATTTGTATTTAAACAGAAGTCTTTTCAATGATGACAATATGGGGTACAATTAATTAATTCGTTTGAGGAGTATGTTGATTTCTCTTCACTTTGTGTTGGATCTTAGATAGCAAAATGCCTGGGATGAGGCGTATCGTTGAGATCAACATAGAATGATTTGGTTTTAACTTTTAGAAACAAATCCCTATGGTAATAAAGCAATAAAATGAAACTACATTGAGCGCAAATAACAAGCAATCAAGCAAATACCAGAACCATGTACCAGAAGATGACGAATGGGGTAAAAGGAACAAAATTGAAGTGCCCATACTGTATTGGCATGACAAGGGTGAAAAATGGCAGAAAATACCGCTATGACAAGATGCATATTATCGCTGTCTATAGCGCACGTAGTATTTCGTCGGTTGTTATAGACCGAACAAAGCGCGTTGGTGTTTCAAGCGTCATGCTGCAAGTCAAACATGAATAAAATCTGATGTCCCCTGAACATACCTCGTGGCGTGGCAGGTAGCTAAACACCAGAGGTGTGTTTGACTGTACCAGGGTAATCGTGAGTAGATGAAATGCTATATTCAATCCACTATTATGTATTTTTGTACAGTGATGATATCATATTGTCCTTTCCTTTTTTACTCTGTTCTTTGCCTTGTACAGTTTTCACTAGTTTTTTTTTGTTTGTTCTACCCTGAGCACATACAATCCCCCTGCTCAGGGCTAGAAGCATAGTAGTTCGTAAGATTAGATTAGACTTATAGTATTTCGTTTTATACAGAATAAGCAAAACCAGTCAAAGCATGTGCTGCAAATATTTTTGCACCTTCAGGTTTGTGATTGGATACAATTCTACATCGTTGGTGTGCACGTCTGTATGCAATGTGTTATTAGTACTATGTTCCTTTTATTTTATTTAATGACTTGTGCTGTTTCTAGAAAACGTTTTCTTACTGTTGATCCATCATATTTAGATTTTTTAATGTAAATTTTATTACTCTCACTGACTTTTGATATGTTTTGTTTGTACTTTCATTTATAGTTTTATCAACAACAAATGACAGTGGAATCGCAGTTACTCGTTACTTTCATCCTCATCAAAGAATACAAGGGTTTGATTGCGCTCTTAGCCAATGTTTTTTTCATTTTTCTTTCTTGTTCACCGATGCGTTAACACGGGGACTTTCATTCTACCTCTATGTTGATGTCATGTTATGCAGAATAAGGTTGATATTTGCATTCACGTTTTTCTATTTTTTTAGATTATCAAACCTTTAGAGGTATTGTTCTGTATGAGATAACACTTTTAGTTATCAAATGGCTTTATTACCCACATGCTTCTTCTCATCAGCCGCCGAATTGTCCTCTTGTTAGTGATAGTATGCTCACTGCAGATCACGTCTCTTACTCGAGTGAATACAAGCTAAAAAGAGTTTGGATCACGTATTATCAGCATTCATCTTGATAAATCACTTTTTTTTATGCACACAATTCTGTGATTCATTAAAGTCTAAACTGGGTTTTGACAGCTTTTATCTTTCGCAGAACGCATCGTGCAAATTGAATGAGACATAAAGGTATTCCATGAATATTGGTGAATTAATTCATTGATTACGTTGAAAAAGTGTTTCATCCTTTTTCAGCCCTTTGAACCACCTGTGAGTTTCTTTAAGATAGATCATAATGACAATTGTTATCAAATGTGACAATGATATGTGCGCAGGTGAAAGGTCTTTGAAATGCTGACGTGTTTGGCAAACATTAGACTGGCCCTGGCATAAGAAGGATGTCCGTTTGCCCTAACTGATGACAAAATGGTTCATCATGGCAACATCAAGTCAAAGGCATTATCTAAAATTTTAGTCTCCAAATAAAAAGCAATAATTCAAGTCTCCAAATCAATACAATTAATACAAGTCATTGCAATGTTGAAGAATTGAAAAGTAACAAAAATAGTAGTTAGATATTTCCAACAAGATGAGAACAGACAGGAAAACAACAAATGGAGTCAAAAGAGAAAAAAATGCAATTTGCAGCCCTTTTAAAGGCTTTCAATTGAATTAGATATAAATTTTACCAAATTTTGGACAGCAATATATGGGAGCGAAGGAAAACCAATTGCAAGATTTTGATGAATAATTTGAGTAAATACATGTGTTTCTGAAGTTCATATGTAAGATTTCTTTTTTTCGTTTTTCATTTTCTTTGTTGTTTAGTTAATATTGTTATTACGTTTAAATGTGAATGAGTTTTATTTATACCAGTGCAATCAAGAAATCCAATAATCACATCACCTTATTAAATGGAGTTTTTTTGTGTTATAAAGCCAATGTTTGATATGTTTGATCTTATTTTGTATTCTATGCTTATACATTATAACATATCAACTGATGTGCAATACTTTGTATACATTTTGGAAAGAATCAGTGAAGTGATTTTAGAATCGTTATCACAATAAAAGAAAATTCAAGATATCATTATTGATTTGGAATTTTAAAGGAATAGTGAAAGCGTTATTGTTTTGAAATGCATTTAACTGATCAAACAAGCACAACAGTAAATGTGCTTTGTCTGTTTATTGCCGACTCGAGTATACCTACTCAAGTAATCAAGAATCAAAATCATTAAACAAGAAAACCCAGTTTTGATGAACTTTATTACAAGACAAAAACATGGCTCCCCTTTTATTCACGCTAAAAGATTCATCATTGAATGGGATAAATCAAAATTTACCCTGGCCTTTGAAGTCCTCTTTCTTTCAGCAAACAGTTTCAATTCAATCTATTATTCAAAATTTTTTTCCCAATGTATTTTCTTTACGCATCATGCACTTTAAGATAAATTTGTTTTATGATATCCAGATTAAAGAAAAGAAAAAAAAGCCAACTGATTTTCCCAATGTTAATAACAAATCAAACGTTGATTTACCCCTTACTTGATCACATTGTAATGAATTTGTTGGTATGATTTTGTAATCTGCTTGGCAATAATTTGCTCAAAATAAATCACGTAGATTTCTATCACTGATAATAAGGCTGTGATGTTTCCATAATGTAAATTCTTTGTTCGTGAGAACAATAATATAGCCATGCATCGCTATCATTCCTGTGTTTAAGGTGATCATACTTTACTTAATGTTGATACGAATTGTTTACATAGGTTTTGGTCATGATGTAAATTATGTATTATCATTTTAAATGAATCAATGTGATACTTCAAACGCCCTAATAATAATGCTGTCACAATGTAGTCTAGTCAGAAATGCATTTGTTTGTAAATAGTCTTCTTTGGTGAGCATGATGGAAAGAGATACGTTGTGTGATCAGTCAGGGAGAACTCACTGTCGCTTTTTGAAATTGAAAGTTTTTTGTACAAAGACTATTAATGCTACACCCTTTCCCTGCTCTGTTCATACTTTCATTGTCCATTAGAATTAAAGAGACGGCCAAGAGAATGCAATCAACTTTCAATTCAAAAGTATGGAAATATTGTTAGATGGCAAAACAAAGATATTTTTAAAAAGAAAAAAAAGACTTTAAAAAACATGGCTAGAGTCATTGTACTGAAACCCCTACTTCCTATTCCTCTGAAACTAAAGGCCCTTTAGCAGGAACCAATAATATGTTCAGAAAATGGTTGGAAAGGCTATAGTACAGCGCTTTAAAAAACAGAACGTCTTTTAAGAGGAGAATGAGCATTGGTGAGATATTATGTTGGTTTGATTCGAACAATCATTCGTAGTAATCCTATATTTTTCACACTTATTTTGTTTAATCAAAGTCAATTCAACGCTCTTCCTGATACCCAGTCCAGCTCTACTTCTTGGCATCTTCTGTTGTGTCTTACCAATAGCTAACACCTTTCGTACGGCTGTTGAGACTCTTTTCATATATCAATTTATTTCCAAAGAAGTATCAAATATTACAAAATACAGCTCTTGGTTCGTATATCCTTTCTATATATTTTCCACTGTTAGATTATCTTAAATGGAGGTTGATTGGATATCAAAGAGAATTCATATGTAGATATCCAAAGTCATTTACCGTGCAAGTCTTTCATCAGTGATATCACGGAGATCAAATCTGTCATGTTAAATGTAAAGTGTAGTAAAGAGAATAGTTATTTAGTGTGAATTGCTTTTACAGGTAAGAAAAAAATACATCTTTTCAAGATAATGAGAATTTCATGCTTGTTACGTATAGTGATGGTATTTAATTTCCAATTGCTTTGAAAGATGCCATGATCCAGTGTGAGTCTGTATGAGATTAAAAAAAAAAATAACATGTCATGAATGTTGATGATGTAAATGTTATTAAAGCAAGAATGTGTAATGTGATAAAGTGATCGGTTTTTTTACTTCTTTTCTCTGCTTACTGTGAATTAAAATTGACAGCATTGCTTTCAAGTGACATTTAGAGTAAGCTAGCATGTTATTATGTCTGGTTTGAACAAGAATGCTATGAACGTTTTCCCTAATGTTTCCATTATCATTACTTATTAATTTAAAACACTGAGATTTATATCTTTAATGCGACGCAGAACACTTGAGAGGCCAATGCAATGCTAAATGCACAATGAAAATAAGGTTCACTTGGATATCTCAATGGGTCAAACAATACTGACACCGGGCAACCCAGTTTGGGCAATGTTCCCATAGTGCAGAACATTAGGGACAGCAGTTTGATTACCAAGTCTTGAGTTTGAACCAGAACAGAGGGGGGGGGGGGGGGGGACGGGGCGATCAGCAAAAGACGTGGATCGATGATGTTTCTTTCCATTTGCATTCACGTGCATGCTACCAGCTTCGTTGGTGCACTCGGTTGAGCGTCCACCTCGTAACTGGTAGGTGGCGGGCTCGATTCCCACACCACGACATACCTAAGTCGTAAGAATCGTTGTTATAGCTGCCCGCCTGGTGCTCGGAATTTTGAGAGCAGTGCTAAGACTTGTTGGCATAGTGTCAGTATTATGTGACTGGATGAGATATTCGAGTGAGACCTCCATTTATCTCTGTATTGCAGCACGTCAACATGTCCAGAGTGACCCGCTGGCTACGTGACCTAAACTGTGTAGAAAAAGGGGTTTAACCATAAGGTTTATTTTTAGATGTACATTGAAAAAGAATTAAAGAAACCAAAAGAAGGGGGAAAATCAACCTAAAACGAACTCAAACAAAAACACGTATACTGGTAAGCACACAACGATGTGCCTACCACTACAGATATGGTTGCTATCCAATGCCATCAGCGCTTGCTTACCGAATGTAGTTATTCTTTAAACCACTGCCATTTGACTAACCTTAAGCGGGAACTACAATACATTGACATTCTATTTTTGTATAAAACTTGTCGTTTTCAAATGGACAGAGTGGTTATTCTTCATACCGTTGCCATTTGACTGACCTTAAATGGGAACTACGATACATTGACATGCTATTATTGTATAAGACTTGTCATTTTTAAATAGACAGAACTCGGTGGGTAATGTGCAGTGCATTCACAAGCCTCAACATACACACAATAGTACATACAAATAGTGTTCTATAATTATGCTAGACACAGGCACGCCGAAGCAAGAAAGATCTAGGATCTTGTCCCAACCTAACTTTTTTTTTCTTTTCTTCACTTCACCCTCTCTTTTGTTTTCAGCACTGTATTTATCATTCTAAGATTCAAAACAAGTTCAATAAGCTATATTGAATTAGAGTTTTTTTGCAAGATGTTTTTTTTTTCCTTTTTTTCCCTTTAAATTTCTCACTTTTTGTTTTGCTGTAAGACTTTTCCTGGTATAAAATGATGTCAATGATGTTCATATCATCAAGTATGTTTGAGAAAAAGTAGGAAAAAATCAATTATAAAGGCCTGAAATACGTTTTCATACACACAATCTAGAGAAAAAATATAGAGAAAAAGCTTTTATAATACTAACGTTCCATTTTTAACAGTTGCTTAGAATTGAAGGTATGCAAACAATAAAAAGGATGGCATTTCAATATGAAGATTTTAAAAGGCCGAGGACTGTTCATAATATCAATAATAGTGCACCTTTGTATTGCGACATGCCCCCTCTTAGATTGAGGGATCTGGGCACATCATATTAGATAAACATCAAAACAGGAGCAGTTTTCAAACAAACAAACAAACAAACAAAAATGCTGTCATCCCTTTGTAACCGTCTATTCTTAACAACGTTCTAGAAAGGGGGAAATTTGTCTTGGCAGCTTCCTACAATTTAGATGTGATTTAATGTAGAGTTATACAGATATAGTGACCCAGTGACAGCTTGGATGGGAAGGGGAAGAGCGCAAAACAGATGACAGAGTTTGATAAGGAACATGAGTGTCTGAATCATTAAAACTAATCAATGTGATTAGATCTAGAAAACAGCTCAGTTTTCAAATATTTTTCAAAACTCTCATATGAGTATCTAGCTGATTTTGTGTTGAGGAATCAATTTTTCCTGAGGTGAGGGGCAGCGTACGAGAAAGTTTTATTATAAAAAGTGTATTTATTAAATGTTCATTTTAAAGAAACGAATTTGTAGATCGTAAATTTCGAGAGGGCTGGTGCAATCTTACAAGTTCTTGTTTGTAAACAGGGTCGTATTCAAGAATACATTTAAAAGAATGACAGGGCATCTTAAAGTCCACCCTATATTGTATTGGCAACCAATGTAGCTTGTAGAGTACACGTTTGATGTGGTCTGTCTTCTTAGTCGATGCAATTAGGCTAGCATTGTTTTTTTGTATTTTTTGTAGACAATCGATCAAATATGTCTTGGGCATCCACACAACAGTACATTACAATAATCCAATCTGCTAGGTATGAATGAAACCACAAGCAATTGAGCAATGTCATCCTCTATATGATATGGTCTAAATTTTGCCATGTTTCTTAAATGGTACTTACATGTATGGCAAATCTTTATTACATGATTTTCCAAGTTAAGCATTTCATAAAAAAGACACTCAGATTCCTCATCACCTGACTACCTTGAATGACATGGTCTTCATTGGTTATTTCGACGGAGATAGCACACAATTGGTATGCGATAGATAACAAATTGTTTGATACACATAAGATATGCAGTATATTCGATGGGTTATTGTAATCAATATGATATAAGTGTTTTTGAGAACCAGCAATTCCGTGGAGAATAACAGTTCCATAATGTGAAAACTGCTCTATACTTTATGACAGTTACTGAGCTCATTCCCAGTGACTAATAACATCTCTTTTAATGTAGTAATCAATATATGTCGAAACCGCCTTTCCAATCTGTTTCCCTCTATACCTATGCCCTTATACTTTGTTCTCAATAGGAAAAAAAACTATTTTCAGCAACACAGCCCCTTGATATCGCAATATGTCTTAAAAGAATGCAACACAAGGGAGCAAACTCGAAGATTGTTTGCAGAATAAAACCAACTAGGATAACCCCCCTTGGGTGACTGACGATGCTCGATTGCAGGCTAGAAAAACAGGCACTGCATGGTCGAAACATTCGTGTACAAATGTAAGAATAATATGATGATGGATAGCTTCCCAAATCTTATCATAACGCTGACATCAAATCAGTGAATTAAAAGACAAAGCAAAGCGGCGCCGCTAACCGGTCCCGCACCGCGATATTCCTAAGAGGTAAAAACCGCTTTTTCAACCGTCCACCTGGCATTCGGCATTGCGGGAACAGTGCCAAGACTGGTTGGTCTGATATCCGTATAATGTAGCCGAGTGAGATATTTGTATAAGTTTTCCGTTTACCTCTGCGTGGCAGCATGTCTACATGTCGACAACGCACGTGAGTGATATGACCTTTAATACAGGCGTTTAACCGTACCGTTAAAATGTTAAGAAAAAGCAAACAGTAATTTCAACCATCAAAACATCAAATATTCCAGCTGCCTTCCATTTATTTATTAGAGGATATTTCTTTCTGTCACAAATAATGGCAAACTGCCATTGCTTTATACATCGTGTCTATCTGAGTAGTTGATTATGTCCTGGCTCCTGTCTTCCGTATACAAGTATGAGACTCACTTCAGTTTTTGCATGGCTGCTCAGTCTCAACGATCAAACCTTAGTAATATTATCAATTTACGTATGCAATATGTAATGTGATATGTATACATAATAATATAAATATCGTCTGGTGTTCGGCATTATGGGAACAGAGCTAAGAATGGTTGTTCCTGTGTCAGTATAATGTATCTGGGTGAAATATATCTGTAAGTTCTCCATTTATCTCTGTGTTGCAGCACGTTAACATGTCTTAAGTCCTGTTCAGAAGCATGCGTTAAACCATGACGTTTAAACGTGTTTTTGATTACCTGCAAAACGCCCTGGACATGTTAAGATGCGGCACATAGAGATAAACGGAGGACTTGCGCCGATATGTCGCCCAGTCACACCATATTGACACTATAACAACCCGTCTTAGCATTGTGCTCATAATGCCGATCGTCATGTGGAATGCTTAGAAAAATGATTTTCTACAACTTGTTCTCTTTTTTTCGCGGCCTGGGATTAAACCCCCGACCTATCGGTTTCAAGAGCCATTTGAGCCAGCGTGACCGCTAACGCTTCTCCAATGAAGTTGTATAGACAACCCTGTCGTTCTCATAATTAACTTCTTAAATTCTCCCCTTGTGAGGCTGTGCTGTCTTCCGAATTTTGCTGTGGTGGTGGTGATTTTGAACGCAGATAGGGTTATAAGTATCATTATTAAAATAATATAAAAATATAAATACAAATATATTTCATATATTTCACACACACACACACACACACACACACACACAAACACATAT
>JAUEKY010027220.1:0-11694 GCA_031833965.1 Scyllaea pelagica
ATGATCCAGAGAAAATCCGTCTCAATTAGAGTCGGCCCTACACTGTAATGGTAAAAGGGTACTGGATAATGAAATGATGAAATAAAAATAATTATAATAATAATAATAATAGTAATAATGATAGTAATGATAATGATAATATTAATAATAATTATAATGTCAATGATAATCATAATAATTATAATCATCATAATAATGATAATAATAAATCTTTATTTGTTCCAGGAAGGCAATTTGTCAATGAAGGCAATGAGTTAATTTTTAACTAACAGGCCTCTGCCTCATTGGATTTCCATTATTCTTATTGTTATTTGAGGTGTATAATTTTTTCATGCAGCTCATGAACAATTGTCTGCATTACAAAATGTTTAAGATGTGAAGGAAGAATGATTGATCAACTTGGTGGTTATTTTTAACTTTGTCTGATAGTCAAAGTGATGAAAGTGCAGGAAGGAAAAAAAAAAAAGAACTATCTCACAATAGTGTAGAATTATGAATCAAATGAACTAATATACCAAATACTGAACAATTCTTTGAACTGAGCTGTTACTGTTGTAGACAAGAATTGTTAGAGGCTATAAATGGATTATAATGGATATTATTTTCTAACAAAACAAAAAAAGAAAAAAAGAAAGAGGAGTCAAAAGAGACCGCTTTGGATGTGTTTAGGTTGACAGCCAAATAGATAAATGGAAGAGTTCCTCTCTCAGCAGACTTCTTTTTTCTGTGACAGATAATTTGCCTTCAAAAGAGAAGTAAAGGGAAAAAAAGTCTTATCCCATGACCTTTTAACACATCTCTCTATTGAAACCAAGAGCTGAAAATAACATGTCCGTCTTGGCAATCTCTCATTACCCCTTTTTTTTTCTATTTTGCCTTGGTTTTGCCTTCTTTGACTGGTCCCGTTTTATTTTTGAGATCATTGTTTACAAAATGTTGGTTTTCATCCGGAAAGGATGTTAAGTTGTCGTTTGCTCCAATGTTTTTGATTGTGCATTTATGTGGGACTTTTTCCTGCAATGGTGAAAGATGGCATTTATGTTTTGTGAGCAATAGTAGTTGTTTTTCTCATTTCAGTTCATGTAATCTTGAAGATACACCAGAGAAGAACTTGTAAAATAAAAATTAAATCAGTTAAGAAATACTGTTCTGCAGTCAAAATTCTTCTCTAGGTTGGGTTTTTTTTCAATATAGAAGAAAGTGCTGTAAGTAACAAAACTCGTGAAAAAAATGGTATAGGAAAGTCATATCCATGTGTGTCTGTGTAATCATCATAAACAGACTAATTTGACAAATCCAAGTGTGTGCAAAATCCATGACATTTAGTTGTTTCCAAATGGAAAATAAGGAAGAAAGAGACTGGATAAGGGGATTATGCATACCAATAAATTCGCTTTACCTGTGAATTGTGTGGTTTGGTATGTACAGAAATTTAATGGAACTGCACTTTGGTGTGTCTGTGTGTTGTGGCTGGAGTAGTATTTGCAGTTGTACATAATAAAGAGTGTGTTTGAAGTATTGTGATTTGTGTAGATGTATAGGGATCCTAGAGGAACAGGAAGCGGGGAAAGAGACTCCAAAAGAGATTCCTTGGCCTCGTTTGTTTGAGCCTGCAGTTGTCTGTGTTGTAAAATGTATCAAGCCAAGCTTACCATCTTGAGATGTGTGAATGAATCGTCTCACATCTGTTTTCACAATTTCTAGTCTGCATGCTATTCCAACAGATCTGTGAGTGGTACACCACTTAGTATTGATGTGTGTGTGTGCATCCTTCCCCTAAGGATTTATGTTGTGTTGCTCAAGTCTGCATTTTGAAATAACATTCTAGAGAAATTTCAAAGGGTTTTATAGTTTTAGTGTTTGAGCATTCTTACTTTGATCTTATGACAACCCTGATGTACCCTAATCCAGTGTGGACCAGCTGTCAGTGTGTGTACGTAGTTGTCTTTGTGTGGCTGTGCATAGACCTCACTGAAACCCCAAGCTTGTTGTGCTGTCACAAGCTGGAAATGAATCCTGCCATTGCTGTGTCTAATATCCTATGGCAGCTATTCAATCCTTATCTAAAAGCTTCTAGGGACACACCAAACTGTTGCTTGACGAATAGTTTGGGCTTTTTCATTTGCTTGTAAATTTGTTGGTTTTGTAATGGAATATTTGATCTGATTGTATGTAGCTTGCACTGAATGTATTTTTTGGTTTAATGAAGGTTTTTATGATAGATGTGGTACCTACATAGACTCCAAATAAAAATTCTGATATAAGCCTTTTTACGATAACACATTTTGTTATGAAAGCCTTCATCTACTGGATTTTGATAACTCGCAAATTGCCTTGTTTGTTTGTTTTTAATCCAAATCCATGAAGACTTTTAGTTTATTTCATTTGATATTTTTCCCCATTAATTTTGTGTGTACAGCATATACCTTTTTTTCCCTTTTGATTCTTTACCCTTATTTGAATTCTCTTTGTCCCCTCCCCCCTCCAATCCTTTTATTTTATTTTCGTTCACAGCTGTAGCCACCATGTCACCCCATCCCTACTACAATTATCAATCCTCCTCCCCTTACATCAAAACCAATGACAAATATTTCACAAGTTCACCATCTCCCCAACACTCACATCAACGCACCCCAACACCCACACAAAACCTCAATCATAACTATACGCCACATCCAGTTTCATTAGACTCTGGTCCAACTCTAGAATTATCCCCCCCTTCTCCACCACCTCTCCCTGCCTATCTTCCTTCCCCTCTTGCTTCCCCTGCTAGAGTGGACTCTCCCACAATGCAAACCACAACATCAGTAAGGGACACTTCTCAATTCAACTTCACAGCAGTTGAAGACTTACCTTTCTCATCCCCCTCCATCCCATCCAAGACACCGCCATCCTCTTTGAATGCAAGCCGCAGCTACAATCGCAATCATAGAAGCCATAGAAACAAACACAAGCATAGCCATCACAACCCCAACACCCCACGACTGCTTCGACTCGGCTCTAAGAACCCAGGCTCTTTTGAGTCAGCTGTTTAGGTAGAGGTATCTTTGCCTCTTTTCATCTCTTTCCACCACTAGTATACTATATCATAATATTACCTACCATTTTTATTCAGTGCTAGTCTTGCATTGTCCCCTTTTCTCTATTCTAAACTTAATATCATTCCAACTAAACAGTTCTAGTTTGATGCCTTGTTCAATTGCTAAAGCACTGATTTTGGTTTGGGTTCAAATCATAACATGCATGTTAGGGGTTTTCTTTCATTCTCAATGAAACTAAATAGATCGTATTTGCATGGACTCACATCATTGTTTGCAATCATTCTATTCTTTGCCATGAAACAGAACAGTGATGTTGAATTGGGTAGGGGGAAATCTAGTTTTTAGTTTTAGTTTTTTTGCTTGAGCTCTAACATTTGGTTGTTTTTTTTTACTTTAATGAAAGTGCAAAAACCTGCATAGTGGTGCATATGTCAAACTGAATACCAGGGATTTTTTGCGAATCGAGTTGAATTCTTTCTTTTTGTTTTCTGTAAGGGTATGAAATGTCCACAGAGTTGATTTAAGGAAATGATGATTACTACAATCTATTTGCCTATACCAAGAAGGAAACAACATATCTAACTTGATTTGAAATCACCTCTATTTTCCAGTCACAGTATTATTATTATGCAAAAAACATTTTGTACCCACCTAGGCATCTCTTTCCGAGCACACTTCTCCATACCAATGGCTGGTGGCAGATTTTGATAATATGGATATTAAATTGTCTTTTATTGAGTGCTGTGTATTGATCTCATACAGTCATGTTCATGGCAATTACCTGTACTTTAAATGATTTAGTTTTTCATTCCAGTCATCAACGGTGGGGAAAGAGTACCTCATTTCTCTTCATATGCTTTAAGCGATTCATAATGATGATAGGTCATTGGTGTTCATCCTCCCTTTTCTATCTGCCATTTTATATAGATAGATACATGGGTATACCGCCTTAATTCCTCTTTGTGACATTGTGTAGCTTTCTCTATAAATCTCGTAATAGAGTTGCAACACAGACATTTAGATTCTTTTCATGTGTTAAGCTCTCCATTTGTGAGTATTGAGTCAAAGGTCTAGTATTCGAAGTGGTGTTCAGTTTTATGTCCACTGTTTGCAACTGAGAAGGATCTTCAAAGAACATCACAGCCCCTTCCTAAATATCATACTTCACTTCACAACAAATTCAGCACATTCATTTTCTTAGTGTGAAACGCCTGCTTATTTTTAACACAATTGATCTCAAACTTGCACTGTTTACCACATGAAATTGGTACAGTTTGGAAGCTAGAAAATGAATTTGGTCATTTATGAAAGAATTTTCTTCTTATATTATCCAAGACTTCAATATCATTATCTTTATATTGTCCCCCTTTGAGTTATTTTCCCCCAAAGTTAATAATGATAGAAATAGTTGTATAACTGTATGATATTTATTTCAAAGTCATGCAGACATCTATTAGCCTTATTTCTTTATGTAGATATCTTGCTTGTTTAGTACGATTTTTATGCTTGCATATCTTTTGTTATGCATAGATGAATAGGAGTACAATTGTAAATAATAGCAGTTTGTTTTGAACGAAGTTCTGGCTAGATTTATATTTTTTCATGTACCTCAGCACATGAAAGGAACCTTTCATTTTCTTTTGCTGATGTATCTTGTGAATTACAGGTAGACCTAAAACATTGCTGAATTAAACTCGTAAAATACAGGAAAAGAATTTGATTAAATTTCTTGAACCGAGAAAGAAGTACTTTGGTTTAATGTCTCTCTTTATAAAGCTTTTTAAGACCACTATTTAAAAGGAATCTTTTCTTTCCAGTTATGGTTTTGAAAAACATAAAACTTGTATGGAATTGTAAAACAGATAAAGTTCAAAAAGGAAAATTTGAGTCATGAATGAATTTTGCATGTTACAGATTAACCCCAGTTACCCTTTTTGATGACATGATAATCTATGCACGGCTTATATTGTGAGTGAAAAGCAGTTAGAGGGCATTATGAGCATGCTCAAAAACCATCTATTTGACTTTGTCTCTCTTGGAATTTTTCTTGATCGACCATCTAATATGACAACTAGCACTAACGCTGTTAATCCATGACATTTGTTTGTATCATATACATGTTTCAGGCATGTTACATTCATTTAATGTCCTTTTGCTTTTTTTCTAACCAATCATAACTTCCTGATAATGCATGTTATTGAGTAAAACCAAATGTGCTGGGTGTCTTTTCCCAACATGATATATTATAGTTTTTAAAGCATTTTATGTATTCTTGTGGTTTTGTAGCATTTGTTGAATGCAAAAAAATAATTATGCACCTCAATTTGTTTCATTAGTTTTTAGACATTCAGGGTTTTCTGCTTGCTTTCTTTGGGATTTTCTTTTCAAAATTCAACTATACACTGTAGACAATTCCTGAAAATCTTTTATCCATTTGAAAGTGAAAGTTGATCTTAGCTTATTGTGACAAGGTTTTTTTTTTTTTGAGATTTTTTTTAACGCTGACTAAAGATGGAAAGGCTTTGTCTGCTGCTACTTGATTCACACATGCTTCAGTAGTCAAGCCTTGAAGAAGGGAGTAGAAAAGCCAATTGATCCTTTTTTTATTCTTTTTTTTTTGTTGATCTAACACTTTGGCCATGGCACATATAGCCTGATGATGAAAAAAAGAAATGACGGTTGGATTCGTATGAAGAATTGCTTTATTTTTGCTAAAACTTTGGGAACAAAATGGTCACAAATGATATTCTTTCAATTATATATTTTTGTCAAGATGCACATGAATTTTTACTTTCAAAATGTTTTAAAGGATTTTAGCTTTATTATCTTACTTTAGAATGTTAGGGAGTTGAAGGTGAATATTGCTTTCCCACCGTCTAAAAGTAAGCAATCACTAATAATTCACAGATAGACTTATTCTGATTTTACCAATGTCTGATGAATAGAGGTTGAAAAAGAAAGTAATCATAGCAAAATGAACTTAATGAGAAATGACTATTGTGCTAGTTATTTTTATACAATAGATATAGATTGCATTTAAATGAATTTAAATTCTTTACATCATGCCACTGTTTTTGTCCTGTGTCCCACAGACTCCCAACCGGTGGCTCCACCCCCAGCTTGCGACTTGGATCAGGTAAACTTTATACTCTTTTTGGGAATTTAGAATTGAAAGTTAGGGAATATCATATTCTAGTTTCTGGCAACCTGTTGTGATCAGTGTGTGGGACCTTCATCCCACATCACCATTGCCTTGCACATCCTGGCTCAGGGTGCAGGCCACTGACAAACAGCCTCAATTCTACTCTGTCTTGGGCACTTAAATCTCTGCCAGGAAATATTTTTTCTTGAGATACAATCAGAAAACTAGTCTCTTTTTGCTCTTTTTAAGTGTCACCCCATCTGTGTTACAAGTAAACTCATTTATGGTTTGTCCTAAGCAAATCCCTAATAAAAGAAAAACCTGCAAGGGAATTTTTGATTTTTACAATGCCTGGTGAGGACTGAGAGTCATTTGATATTCTCTTTCAACATGCATTACAAATGACAAAACACTAAATATTCTCTTTCTTCTCTCCTGAGTAATACATCCTCAATAATTTTATAGCCATGAATAAAGAATTTGATTCATGACCTAGCTAAATGCATTGTGTGGGCATGCCATCGATATACCCTTGTTTTTCAGCAATGCAATAACAACGAGTAAAAAGTGGTTGCAGATGTTGACTTGTCTAACAATTTGAAGAGACTGAAAGTAGAATTAATCTTTGATCTCCCCCTGCCTCATTTCAATGGTTGACATTTTATTGCATGTTCAAGAAACTAAAAACCATGGTATTCTTTGTATCATCTATGGCGATATGTTATAGAAATTTCAAATAAACCGACTTTCAGTAAATTGTCCTATCCAATTGGGAAAACTTTGCAAATTATCATTCAAACTCCCATTTGCTGGGAATGATACAGTTCATTTATCTCCTTTTTTTTTTTGGCATGGATAAAACTTAGCTGTTGATTGGCAAGGGCCAGATGGTTTTGGGTCTTCACTTGAATGGAAGGGGAAGCTTATGAATATTGCGTCTCTTGTGTAAACTATCCTTGGAAAAAATAAACAGATAACCCAAAAGCCTGAGGCTTGAATTTATGACTAGGCCTGAAGAAGAAACATTGATAGATTGGGGGATGAATTTCGGCCGTTGCAAAATGTAACAGCGTAGTAGTGTTATGGTGCTGCCATCCTATGGGCTTTGTATTCAGGGGCTGCAGGCTAGATCCCAGGCACTTCCATTCCTAGAGAAACGAACAGGTTAAATGTCTGGTTTTGATCATACCTTGTACATGATGGTATGGTAGGGAACTGCAAACCTGTACAAGCCAGCCAAAACCAAACAAAGAGAGTGCAAGAGCGAAGTGATTTGAATACTGTTGTAAATACAGAACATCTCTTGATATATCCCATTTAATCCTTCATCCATGTTCTTCATATTTTTTGCTTGCATTCAGAGTGAATGTTGATGTGTGGTAAGTCTACCCGAATAACCTAACATTACACCTACCCTTTGGTTTGATTTTGACTGCATTCTCTGCAACACCTCCCTTCCCCCCAAACAAACAAAAAATTCCTGTTTTGTTTAGGTGTCTTTTTTTAAAACCAGCATGGTCACTAACCCTTTTTTTATCCTTTGTGTTGTGTGATTTATAACACAAATATCATATTATGTCAGTGGTGTTATAGCACTGTATGTGTTGGTGGGGAGGGGGATGCATGTTTATTTACTCCAGTTTTTCACATGGGATATTTCTAAGACTTGAATCTTAATGTTTGCTGGAAGTCAACCATAGTTGTTGTTTTTTGTTTGTTTGTTGGTTGTTTTTTTTGCCAATGTTTTTTTTTTATCCAACAAAACTATTGAAACAAAGGGAATTGAAATGTAGTGAATAAAGACCTTAGTGGGTGGTGAGAGGATATTTCTTTAAACTCAAGATTTCAGTCCAAACAGTTTATAATGGTATTTTACCTTTTGTAGATCACAACAAACCATTTTTGTGTGTTGTACCCTGTGGCATGCATTTTTATAGACTATTCTTACAGTAGTTCTTGTGTTGATAATTCTAATCATATAAAGACTTCAGATTTATTCCTGCTGCTTATTTCTAACCCTTTTTATTTACTGTACATTAGAGAAAAGTATCTTTTGCTTCTCAAAGGGTATGAAGCTTTATCTAATTTTGCCCTTTTTTGTGACAAATAGATTCAGCTTTTGAACTAATAAAACTTATTTCATACCGTGAGTGTTTGGAGGTGATCCCTAATGAACCAGCCTCTGAGTCTTAATTTTAATCTTACCTTTTTCTTGCTGTGATGATCTCAGTGTGTTTTCTCTTCATTCAAACTGTCAGTTATTGTCTTTGCTAGTTTGTTTTGTTGTACTATGCCAAGCATGGTATTGCTGTGAAGTAACTGTTCATTGCAATGGAAGTACCATCCTTACACAAAAATCATATACCCTTGAAAACCTGACTCAACATCAGGGCATGCAATTGCTCTGATTTATTGCATCAAGAGCTTTTTATTAGTGCAAGAATACTGAAATCTCATGTTTATGCTTGTAATGTTGTAGTACATGCTAACCATAACAACTATCTTATTTTATAATGCTTGAATTTGCTGCACGTCAATTAATACCCAACCAGAGGGCAATTTCATATTGTAATGGAGTATGGAATATTATTACTAGGCACTCATCACTGTTAGAGTAAATTGCATAAAATGTTGTGAATTATATATATTTTTTATTATTTATACATTACATTTGACTCTTTTATCCGAACAAGGGGATTGATGTCAATTAACAATTGATTTTAAGAGTATGTAGTACATGGCACTACAATATTTTATTAGTATTAGGAAATGAAATTGTGCGATTCAAAGGCCTAAATAGACAATGCAGAAAGTATAGGGGAAATACGTATGCTATTTCATGATTTCTAATTTACAAGATATATGCCTGAAACATAGAAACACTCAGATACCTCAGTCACATTCCCAAACCCAAAAGTAAAGACTTGGATGACATTCTAAGCACATTTCACAATTTCATATTATTTTCCCCCCTCAAGATAGGTCCTCTTGAAATGTGTCACATTTATATCTTAAGGATAACAGCATTTTGTGCATGATTTTCTAAGCTTTTTTTATTTTATTTTATTTTTTACTGCATTATGCATCAGTGAGATGATTTTGAGAAACTAATTAAATTAATATTGTCTGATGATTTCCATATTCTTTAATAACGGTTTCCACTTAAATTGATCATCATATTATCTGGTTATGAGAAAGCAAAGTATGGAATCTAACAACAAAAGAAGCTATTTTAACCAGCATGACAGAAAAGAAAGTGCTGTTATTAATCATTCTGAAATGAATTCGTTAATCGTTAATGATTTTTTACTAACCTTTTGTTTTTTTTTCTCTTAAATCTTCATTACTTTAGTTTCAACATAAAAGAGTTCGATTCAGCACAGAGACTCAGCCACTCCAGCCACAGCAGCCTCCAAGTCACAGCCCGCCAGACAGTAGGGATGCCAGCCTGCCTAGTCAACACACCACCAACACACTGAGCAGCAGCTACCAGCACCAGCAAGACTCACTGCAGAAACACAACATGAAACTCATCCAGGAACACTCTGCCAGAATTTCCAGCCATTATGAGGTATCCCGGGAGAATAAAGATATTGGCTCTGATAAGATTCATCCCCTTTCCCGACACCAGTCGCTACCAAACTGCAATGCTCCTGACGACTGCCCACGGCCTGAGAACAGTCCTCAGCCCCACAGGTCTAAAAGCATGGTGCTGTCTCAACAGGAGCAGCAGCAGCAGCACCTGCAGCAGCACCAGAGTAATCACAGTCAGCCCCTGCCCCACATTCTGTCTCCCCCACCCAGTGTGAAGAAGCAGCAGCAGCAGATGAATCAGAGAAACAAGCTCAAGTCCCAAGGGGCTGCAAAGCCTGTGGGAGGCTCTGTGGCAAGACTTCCATCTTCGCAGAATTTTGTAGATAAATTTTTAGGATCTCCAACATCACAGCCGGAAATAAATACCACAACTTCCACTCCAGCAACCAATGACCTGAATTCAGGCCCAGCAGCAGGTCGACCAAACAATCCTCACTACCTCAACCTCCAGTTTGACCCACCCAATACCCATGTTAAATCACCAAGTATACCCCAGTCACAACCAACTACACCACAATCACAACCGACCACACCACAATCACAACTTTCTCCAATGAAGAGTATTTCCCATCAACAAATGATGCAGCCGTTGGCATCCAACTTGTCTCACCATCCTCGAAGTCAGCATCAACAACAACACCAGCAGCACAAGCAGCAGCAAGTAGTGTCTCCAAGTAAAACCATGTCAAAGCAACAGATGCTACAACCTTTTGCGTCCTCAAACATACCTCACCATCAGCATTACGAACCCATTTATTCCCACAATTACAACGGGGGCTTGAAGCATCAGCTACCTTCACCCGGTCATCAACAAATGCATCACCACCAACATCCGCATCCACATCATCACTCCCAGCAGCATCAGCAGCATATATATTCTTCCAAACCCCCGTCTTTTTCCAAGTCTGTAAACCACCTCCATTCGGATAAGTTGCCGTTGTGTTTTAATAATGATGATGATTGGGAGTCTGAGGAGGGAGAGGAGTCCCTTGTATAATGGATTGATATTCATCACAAAAAAAAACATTTTAGCTAGCGAGGAATCTGTTAGCATCCAGTGACGTCTTTGTCTTTTAATTTTTTTTTCTTTTTGTTTTTTGTATTTAAAGACAATGGGAATGGTATAAAATTTCCTTACATTTTAAAACTTACAGCTGAATTGTTACTCATGAGACTGTTCTCTAAACCTCCGGTTGTCTTCGTTGGTGTTGTGACAGGACAAGTTGCATTTTAAAAATTCATGAGGTTTTTTTTTTAATTCTTATTTTGGAATATCAGGGTTGGTCGGGTAAGAGCATATTCTCCTTTGCTTTTAGAAAACATATACAACCCTTTTTTTTATTTATATTAGATAATATATTAGATAGGACGATGATCTGAATGGAATTGTAATTCATAATATTATGTATGTTTATATCTTTTTGCCTTTAATACCATGATTTGACCGCAATCTAGTCAAGGCTAATATTACTTTGTGTATACCTACTCATCTAGATTTTGACTATTAGTGCATGGTTCTGAAAAAGCAATGAGAATAATTTAGTTATCTCAACAGTTCTGGTGTTATTTGTTTCTATTTTATTGTTTTCTTTTACTTCTATTCTATTTAACTGAGAAAATGATTGATTTGTGCATTATCTCCAAAGGAGACAAGAGATTAACCAATTGACAATAGCAATTTATAGTCAATGTTTGACAGGCACAGAGTTGTTGAAGACTACAATGGACTATTTATGTGTGGGTAGAGTCGTGCTTCCTTATGAGGCTCTTACAGCATTGCATTTAATGTGTCAACTCTTGGTAAAAACACTCTCTCTCTCTCTCTATCTCTCTCTCTCTCTCTCTTTCTCTTTCTCTCGCTCTCTCTTTCTCTCTCTCTCTCTCTCTTTCTCTCTCTCTCTCTCTCTCTCTCTCTCT
>JAUEKY010027331.1:5000-11694 GCA_031833965.1 Scyllaea pelagica
CATTAAATCAAGAAACAGGAGTGAATATTTTGCTTCATCCCAAGTCCCAATATTGTATTCTTGAATTATTTCTCAAGCAAACATCAATGAAAATATCAGCCAGCAAATGACAGCTAATGAGTTAAAAAGCTAACATTAGTATCACCAGTCATTTTCGACATTCTGTTTTACACGGCCTGTGTACACAAAGAGATAATGATTTTAATTACATGAATCTCTTTACCTCATTTGCATTGTTTGAGACACGCTCCAAGTCAGGGTCCATGTCGTACTGATCCAGTGCCATAAAGAAGGTGTTCACAAGGATACATAAAGTGATGAAGAGGTCAACAAAAGCATCCATAATAAACAGACTGACATAATGCTGAAGCTGCTGGAAATAGGGGTTGCAGTCCCAGGTACAAAAATACTTCCACACTGTGTCTTTCATTGTCTTCTGTTGTATACTTGCCATACTGACAAAACCTGTGCAATTTAAATGGAAAGTGAATAGATTTTTGTAGCCATGAAGAGGATGTTGATGTTAATGGGATGATGTAAAGAATATGGGTGTAAGATCAGAAGCTAAATTCCTGCAGGCTACATATTCTTTTGTTGAAGCTGATTGAAGTCACGGAACAAAAAGATGAAAATCCTTTAATCCATTATGAGTAATCCATATAAGGGAAATATTTGTTTACTTTTATCTTCAAGTACTTCAATAGTTTAAACACTTTACTAAAAGTTCTCTTACTTCTTCGATGTCCTGATGCTTGATCCAAGATATCTTTTAAGACCATAACGTCTGTAAAAAAAGGATATTGTGATTAAAGAGTGACAGAAACTAGAATGAAGATGTAATGAAAGAGAGGACAAAACAAATAAATCTATTTTTCTCTGATGACCAGACATCATAAGCTTTTAACTTGATAAGGAAACTTCTTCACACCATCCAGTTTATAGTGAGGACATTAGTAATTACCCCATTTCCAGTGACAAGCAATAGGTTTTGATTGGCATTTTAAACTCTTACAGCAAATAAATACAAAAAAAAAACAACAACAAGAAAACAGATGTAATCTAAAATCATACATACAAAAAAAAAAGTTTTCACATGTTCTGCTCTTGCTTTGAAAAGTTGCATTTGAAGTTAAGAATTATTAGATTGAGACTTGAATCAAATGTGTGGTTTTGAAGGGACACATGTATTTGTATGTAAAAATATAATTGTAAAACAAAGAATCTTTTTAGATTTGAATTATAAAGGCTCTTTTAAACCACATAATATATATCATTTTAGATATCAGATACTTCATTTCAATAAAAATATCTGCCTAGAAAATTTGGTTTTAATTTATGTTAATATTAATCCTTTGCAATTTGGTGCTTAGTTTTGGAAAGTGGGTCACAAATACTCTCTTTAACATTCATTGATATGGATGATATGTCAACAAGAGAAGCATAATCATTATTTTCCAAAAGATTGTACTAGATAGGAGAAATTTGTTCCCATTCTTAGTGTGTTCATTGGCACTTAGTTTATTCATGATTCAAAATTTGAACACAAAATAAAAGTTTTATCAAAATGGTTGATCATAAGGTTCGAACATTTCCTGAATTTGTCTTTTTCCTCTTTTACTTTTTGCACATACCCTGTTTAGAAACCTCAAAAGATTGAATTTAATAACAATTAGAAATAAAACAACAAACTAATAACGCCCATTTAGCATTACTATCTTTCATGAAGTTACCTTTCATTTCCACATTGTGACCGCCAGGTGAATGGCTGAGGAATGGATTGCTTTCTGAAGCTTTGTCTTTCTCTGGAAAATGACCTGAGTCACTACTCACAGAGTCCTAAAATGCATGGAAAAAGGCTGATTGAAATGAAGGATAAATGATAGATATTGATATCAAGAAATGAAGAGATGTAGACATAGTAAATGAAAAAAAAAGGGTTTGAACATCCACTTCACAACAAATGAAAGCAAAGCTGTGCAAGCTCAAAGCTATGGAAAGCAGCTTGATGCTCCAATCAACAAATATTCCTAAACCGATTGACAGACATATGTTACAAACATGATTCTGTGAAAGACAACAAGAGCCTCATGAGCAGAGAAGCTCAGAGACATTCCATAACATTTACATTGTGGAAACACGAATGATATTTTGCAAACAGGTTTTAATTTAGTTTTCACTATTGTGCATTGCTTTTAAATTCCCATGCTTTCATCTTTTTTTTAAAAAAGAATCACTTATAAAATAGGAATTAAAATATCATGGGCAAAATATCAAGAGCCTTAAAATTGTTTGAAGCCACAAAAAAGTAGAGATATTTTCAAGAGAAATATTGAAGCAAGGAGATAATCACAAAAGGTAGAATAGTAAAACTCAGAATATCTTACATCATCATCAAGCTTTGATTTGTCAAGCACTACATCAGGCACTTTTCCTTTCTTGAAGTTAAGTAAAGTCTCCATCTTGCTTTTATCCACTTGCTGTGAACCTCTGCTTGTTCTTGATGCTCTACTATGATTAGATGTAAAACTACTCCTTCTACTACCTGGTCTTCCTCCTATACTCCCATCGGGATGTCCTGCTCTTCTCTGAGAAGCAAAACTGAAGCGACGCCCATTTGGCATGTTTCTGATAAAGTTATAATTGCATAGATCTTCAGAAGATGGAGTTACTGCTGATGTGTCATCAGCAAATGGAAGAGGAAGGTTTTCCAAAGTGTGATGGACCAATGGCTGCCGATCATTGCAATGAACTCCACGTTTTGTGTTTGCCACAGGCTTTCGCCAGCTGTACTGGCTTCCCCTACTGTTTGTTCGATGGATATACGGGGAGCCAGGGAGGCTAAGGCTATGCTGAAACACAAATTGTAAAGGAGAATTTTTGAAAATACCATCAAGGTCATACTGAAAATTGGTCACATTTTATCTCTCTCATTGCCATTCTCCATTTTTACCATCTCTTTCATAAAAGTATCTCTCATATTCCATCTTTTGAAAATCCTTCTAGCAATCTGTTAACATGTTCATTACACTGCCAATGAATAATGATTTAAAAATTGCTTTTTTGAGCATACAGCAAACAGATCAAATTAATCAGAGAAGAAAAACAGAATCAATTAATTAGAGTCTTACAATGGTTGGAACGGTCACAATGAAAATTTGTCTTTAATCTTCTGGTTTCACACAGACACCGAGTCTTTGAACTGATTATAAATTGAATAATTGTTTTTCTTAAAGAAAAAGGACAGCCACCAGCAAACAGTGCATGAATGTGCAAATCTACTCTCTAAACATTTTTGCCCAATATGAAATATACAAAGATACCCAAAGCTGGTGCCATGCACAGAGTTCTTTTAAGTAAATCATATCTATTACTAAAATGTTTGAATAACAGCAAGCCATCATTTCATATGATCCATCAAATATGTTTTGTACATTGTTTAACTCTTCATGAAGATTTTATTAGCACCTACAACAGTTCGAGTTGCCCTTTCTATCAGCAAAGAGGTTAGATTCTGATGCCAGCTTCATTTCTATGATGAATGAATGTGTCCAACAAAATCACAACAGTTACTAGCTTGTAAATCCCCCTCCCCCCTCCCCTCCCCCTGTTGTCATTCAATCTTATGACATGAGAGTTATCTCTTTTAATGTAACACATCTTGTTATTTTTCCAAAAAATATGCAAGGTTTTCACATTCTAAAGATGACCTCTTATCTTTATATTTCAATTATATTCTTATTATTTTAAAAACTGCACAGAAGTATATTGAAGATTACAATGGTTATTCTTTTACAAAGGATTGGCTTTAGGGTTGCTTGAGCTTATCTTTTAATTTTCTTTCTTATCATAGCTTTCCTTTAGCTGTTCTAGATCACTTCATCTTTGAGAGGACAAGGAATTGGTCCTGAGATTATTTATAAAGACATATTCTTATGGTAGTATTTGCTGGTTTGTCAACTGCTGTTGTTGGCATGAACTCTTGTTTCCAATGCTCACTTGTGCCCACTTGTTATTATATACAATTAATTATATTTTATCCTATTGAAAACATTCTGGACAGCTATCTATGCATTTTATGAAGCAATAACAAACAAGAAATATAATATTTGAATTCAAGCTATATTGTCCTCGGGAATAAAAGGTCAGAAACTAATGAGCCCTAAACTGATAAAATAAAATAAAATAAGAGGATGAGGAAAGAATAGTCAAAAGGAATAAAACAAATTGATAATAAAAGGCAGTGTTAAAATTTCTTTATCTTTTCATCTTGATAGAAAAGAAGTACAGCAAATTTTGGATTCTCTTCAATGTCTTATGAATTAAACGAAAAATGACTAATGGATTAAGGATATATGCTTTATTTTGTTGTTATCCTTTTGTATACTCTATTACTTCACAAGTGGACAACCAAAAATGTATTATCTTTATGTCAAATTTGTTAGCAAGCAATCACAGTCTGATGGCAATCATATTTTTCATATTCTACGGAAAGCATTTTACATATTTAGTTAATTCCTCTTTGAGTTTTGGTAGCCTCATAAACATCGTAATTGATTTAAGACAAAACGATCTTAAACATCCTTAATAGAACAGCAGAGTTGTGATTTCTATGTTAAGTACAATGAAGACCCAAACATCTATTTACACATGATTTGTGCATCACTATACATGGTCACAGAAGCATAGAAGTGAAAAATAAACCATATGTAATCAAAATTTGCTTTCAGTGTTCTTTGGGTGTGATTACAAATGCAATGACTGCAGGTCCATCAGGCCTTGGGATGAGCACGAAAAGGCCACTAAATAAGTTTTGGTGTCTCAGTAACCTTTTTGCGGATCTCACAGAGGAATAGAGAGAAAGGCCACAGAAGATGTTTACATGTCGTGACAAGTGTTCACTAAATGCATCAGATTGTTCAGCACATGTGGTTGGGGACGTCTGTGAGAAGTAGTCAGTGGTTTTGCGGTGAGTAGGAATCAAAACTTTAAACCAAAGAGATAAGCTGCCACCAATCCACGATATTGGTGTCAGAGGTAGGTGGCGTCCCTGTGCTGCTGTTGGAGACGGTCAAAAGGTCTATTATTATTTTTTAGGCACCCAGAAAAATTTGGTGGCTTTTCTGTTCTCACCCTTAGGCTGCAACAGTCAGGTGAGCAATGAAGACATGATCAAATCACAACTCTTAAATGGTTATCTAAACCCGCCTTTAAAAGTTTGATTATCTCCTTGACATAGTAAATTGCTCAGGCATTATGAGAATGATGACATTTTCTGTGTCAAATTGATTTTAAAAAGGGTTGAAAAATCAATGAAAGAGTGTATCTGACTGTATGAGCAACATGTATAAGCACGGTTCTATATTGCATATATACACATGATGTACTTAAAATAAACAAGCTGAAATGCTTTGAAAGGAAAACCAAAATGTTTTGCTTTTGTAGAAATCTCAATGCCATACAAGAATTCAGTTATATGTTTCCTGTTTTCTCATTTTCATTAGATAACATGAATTTCAGTGACATTTCCTTTGACATAAAAACTCATTGATCGAATCATTGGCAGGTCAGTATTCAGTGTACTACATTGTTTGCAATTGTGGAGGTTGAATAATCTACTGCTGCTGAATGAATTAAGTTGTGTTTACATAATACATCTCTATCTTGAAGAAAACTGTAGTATCTCTCATTTATTTCAATATAAGAACAATTTCAATTGAAATCTTTACCTAACAAGAATTAATTCTACTGATTAATTCAAATCAAATTATGACCCTCACTGTTTTCTGTTCAGTGAAAAAAAAATATATTGGTTGATTCAAGAATAGTCGATGAAATGGACTTGTTTTTCCTAAGCAAAGATGGTTAACTAGATATAGGGCAGAGCTCAGACCATCACTGCTGACTATAAACATTCTATTTTTTTTATCTAATTCTTCTTTTTTCTTGCTTGAAACATTCAACACCTCAGTTCTCCATAACAGCGAAAAAAGCAATGTAATGAGAAAGGGTAAAGGAAAATTAATTTCTAGTGTAACAAATACAATATTTTTGTGGCATATCTGCTGCATCAGGATAAACCCTCTCTAAATGGAAAATCCTCTGTTGCTTCTCCTGAGGTGGAAAATCAAGCAGACATACCAAATATTGGAGTGAAAGTAGTATGGAAAAAGATAAATGAAAGTCTGACATTTCATTCATCCCATTGAACAAATAGAAAACAAATCTTCATTCTCAAGAAACAAAATGAAGGACAAAGACAGAAAATGAGGCTGGCATAATTCCATACCCTTTTATGATTTTTCAGACTTGGCTTGAGATGGCTACTGGTAACAGAATGGTCACTGGTGACAGATAATCTCTCCTTCTCCTCTGGCTTGTCACAGATAGCTGCCCTCTCTGCATCATACTCATTCCAAGAAGAGTTACTGGGACTCTTTGTCATCAAACTTAATGCTTCTTTTCTTGTTTCCTCTTCCTGAAGTCAACCCAAAAAATAGCTGTCTTGATATCACTGTCTTTTATTAGACAGCTCAAACAAAGAGAAATACTGACAAGTAGACAAAGAATAAAAGATTTTGTCTCCAGCTTCACTTACATCTATTTTCTCCTCCTCATTGCCGCCCCTTCTCTCTCTCTCTCTCTCTCTCTCTCTCTCTCTCTCTCTCTCTCTCTCTCTCTCTCTCTCTCTCTCTCT
>JAUEKY010027442.1:0-11690 GCA_031833965.1 Scyllaea pelagica
AGAGAGAGAGAGAGAGAGAGAGAGAGAGAGAGAGAGAGAGAGAGAGAGAGAGAGAGAGAGAAAGAGAGAGAGAGAAAGAGAGGGAGAGAAAGAGAGAGAGAGAAAGAGAGAGAAAGAGAGAGAGAGAGATACTTGTATATGTACAGAGAGGAAGAGAATGTTTGAATGCTTGTTTATGTAAGAGCAGCATGAATCAGACAAAAACTTAACTTGAGCAGCATTTGAGAAAAGTGTTTGAGTTAAATTTCATAGTTTTTAAAAAAAAAGTATTTGTCCTATATTATACATTTATTCTAATTTCATAACTGCGCCTTAATATAACAAAAAGCTTTCGCCTTTCCTGGTAAGAGAATGCCTTGTGCAGAGAGAAAGCTTTCTTGGCGAGAAATAAATATGTGTCACAGTGTAGCTTCCCCACTTCCCTCCCAATCCCCCCTATTATCCCTATTCCTATTTACGTCTCTTTTATCATTACGAAATTTTCCAATCATGAATTTATTTCCTCTCCTTCTCGATATTCTCACTTACCATCATTGTTTAGTCAATGCTAAAACTTCCAAATATATTTTCTTCCCCTCACTGCTATTACACTGCTATGATATAATAAAAGTGTGTGCTTCAAAACATGTTGTCATACTTTTAAGCTTAGGTTAGAATAAAGTGATTCTTTATCAACATCATATTTCATTTGATCCTATAGGTTTAAGCAGCCCTTGATATTTCAATCACTATAAATTGTCAAATCAAAACCAACTTACATTATAGATACAGCAATGAGTAAAAACTACAAATTTTTCATATTATTGTACCTATCAATTTCTTAATATGGATTGAATCATGTCAAAGCTTTGCTTCTTTGAAACAGAAAGTTCCGGAATTGTTCTCATTAAGAAGCGAATAATAAAATGTGTAAACAGTATGGTACTTTGCTTGTAGGTGAAGCTTTTACCGTGACATACCATGCCAACTTTCCACTATATCATTATAAATGATGAAATAGTGTAGGGAATGGATGAAATTGAATATTGGGTCTTATACTCAGGACATACCATGTCAACATTCAGCTATATCATAAGAAATGATGGAATAATATAGGGCATGGATAAAATTGAATAATGGTTTGAGTCTCTGGTAGATATGCTGGATGTGTTCATGATCAGTTTCAGTTCTCTTTTGATTAGTTTGATTATTCAGTAAACTAATTTTCTCTTGCCACTTGTGTGTTACAGCTGGTGACCGGCTTCGTTGGCGTACTTGGTTGAGCGTCTTTCTCGTAAACGGTAGGTGGTGGGTTCGATTCCCACACCGCGACATACCCAAGTCATAAAAATGGGTTTTTAGCAGCTGCCCGCCTAGCGCTTGGCATTATGGGAACAGTGCTAAGACTGGTTGGCCCGGTGTCAGTATAATGTGATGGGGTGAGATATTTGTGTGAGTCCTCCGTTTATCTCTGTGTGGCAGCACGTTAACATGTCCAGAGTGCTCTGTCGGCAATATGACCTAAACTGTGTAGAAGCAGGCGTTAAACCATAACGTTTAAACATTTTTTTTTACAGCTGGTGAAGTGCAAGAGGGAGAAGGAGCAGAGGAAGGAGAAGAAGGGGGAGCAGCCGAAGGAGAAGCCAAGGAAGAGGAAGAGGGTGGGGGTGAGGAGGGAGCCTCTCCTGCACCTCCTGCCAAAGGGGGAGACAAAGAAAAGAAATTAACAAACCAGTTCAACTTCAGTGAGAGAGCCTCACAGACTTACAACAATCCTTTTCGGGTAAGAGCTTGACATTGACTATTTGTGTATTATTGTGGCATTTTATCTTAATATGTTTGATTACAGGAGTACTTTTAACGTGAATTTTACAATTTGTGTTGGGCTATATACTTCATCAACCATCCTATGTCATAAATAAAGGTTTCTTTATCAAGCATAATATTTACCTCACTCTCTTGTTTCAAATTCTTTAGGAGCCACGGTAAAAAACTTGTTTGTAATGTAATAAACACAGGAATAAGTCCTCTGTGCTTGTTTTCTTCACATCATCTTTGCTTGCATCTTCTAGGACAGGGGAACAGTGACTGAGCCACCCCCAAGAGTTTCCTTTGCTTCAAATGTCACACAGTGGGAAATCTATGATGCCTATCAAGAGGACTTCGAGAAGCAGGTAATATCTCAATAACTTCCTATCAAACATAACATGATTGGAACTGCAATCATATCCTCATGGTCAGGATTTTTTTTTTTATCATTTGTTTGTTCAATTTCATTCAGATACTCTGTCATATTTTCATTTCATTTGTTTTAAATTTCCTGTCATGTTATCTTATGAGAACAAAAAAGAAAAAAAAGCATTATCAACTAATCGTTTGGAGAAAATATTTGTGTATGTTGCCTGCTTAAGGATTGATGGGTGGTTTGCCAAAACAAAGCTAACTTTCCGAATGCATTATGGCAATTATAAATTTGTTCTTTTTTTGTTGTTAGTTTTGTTTTTAATACTAACCATGTTCATTTTGGGTACTCTCTATCAGGAAAAAACAAAGGAAAAGAGAGTTCTTCCAGGTCGCAAAGAGGAGGGTAAAACTAAGAAAAAATTCACCATCACAGAATCCACTGTAAGTTGATCTTTTTATTAATAGTAACTAGTGTTAGAGATCATTGCCACTAATGTCATGGGTGGGGTTAAATGAATTAGAGACTGTTCCATTTATTCTTGCCTCTGCTACATTGTAAGAGGGAAAATATTCAATATTCTCATTGGCCAGCAAAACTTTGAAAGGTAAAATTGTCACCCTGTCTGAAAAATAAATAAGAAGAGCCAAGTTTGGTGCAGAAATGAGCTGTTTTTGTAAACATAGCAAACTTTTCTCTTCAAATGCCTCATTTGTCCAGACTGTTCTTAAAGTAATTGTGTGAAAAAGAGAAAATTAGAATAAAACAAAATCCTGTGAATATTTGGATGGCAGTTTTATTCTTTTCTCAGTTTTTTCTATTTTCCAATTATCAAAGAGCTTGTGATTTGCTTTCAGAGTGACGATATCTCGCGGGTAGAAACAGCAGCCAAAATTATGGAGAGGATGGTCAACCAAAACACATTTGATGACATTGCTCAAGGTAGGATGGCACTTGTAACTAAACTTTCCTCAAGAGCTAGCTGGTCGAAAGGGGAAATTTAAGAAATTTCTAATTTTTTAATCATGAAAAGAATTCTGGGTTTTTCGATTTTATTGGGCATAAAATATTTGGGAAAACGTCATTTGAATATAAATTTCAGTTAGTAGTAATACAAAAAATATGCAAACTTTCCTTTGTCTCTTGAATGTAGTGGTCACGTTTAGCCTCTTATTAAACCTACAGTTAATTCATTTGGATGAAATGACATATTCACTGCAATGGACTATTGGAAAGAAATTGGCCAAACTTTTAAGATGCATCAATGATTTCATGTTTAGGCATTATTTGAAAAACATCTGTACTCAAGAAGTCAATAGTGAACCTATGTCAGAAATCACTCTTGGATTCAAAGATTTTTTTTTATAGCTATATCCAATATGACCCAGTTGTGAAAAAGGATCTTGATTACAGAGCTTTCATGACAGAAATACAAAACCTTGATTTATTATCTACTTGGGGAAATCAAATCATGAATTATCAAAGCTATAGTTCATAAAAAACACTTATACTTATACTTATACTTATAGAAGGAGCAATACTTTCCATTGTATAAAAAAGTTGCTTATCTCAACAAGCAGACAATATAAATGTATATTCTTATTGCGAGAACAAATAAATTTCGACAAAAACTATTTCAAACTCATTCCTTTTGCATCCCAAAAGATAAGATAAGGGCTAGGTTCAGTTTTTCCTTTTTCTAACAAAGTCCGAACTGTTTTCTCCTTCAGATTTCAAATACTGGGAGGATGTGTCCGACGAATACAGAGACCAAGAGGGAACCTTGTTGCCATTATGGAGGTTTTCATTCGAGAAGGCCAAGAAGCTTGCAATCACCTCTGTCTGCTGGAATCCTTTGTACAAAGATTTGTTTGCAGTTTCTTGTGGTTCATGTGAGTATTGTTCTTTGAAATTAAATGGCTGATGTTTGTCAACCTAACTCCACTCTTATTATGTAACAGTGCAAATCAAATATAAATCAACCTGACACATTTATATCAACTGGCTGTAACCCTGAGCAAGGGAGGAGAAGAGAGAATTTCCCTGATTAGCTTTACTAAGCTAGATTGAATCAAATGTCTCTCTTGATTTATCCTCAGATGACTTCATGAAACAAGGCAATGGCTTGATTATATTTTGGACCTTGAAAAACCCAACCTTCCCCGAATGTTTCTTTGAGACTGACAGTGGTGTGATGTGTCTAGACAGCCACCCCCAGCATCCACACTGGCTGGCTGCAGGTTTCTATGATGGAAGTGTCGCTGTTTTTAGTGTAGTAGACAGAAAGGATGGACCTGTTCATAGATGTACTGCCAAAAACGGAAAACATACTGACCCTGTGTGGCAGGTAAATGGCATACTTTTTATTTTGTAGAATATATCCCCTTTTCCAGAACTGCATTACTCTGCCCCAACAATTTTCTTAAAAGTATTTTCAGAGTCTTTTCCTCTGTTAGGATTAGCCTTGTCATGGTGTGGTGTATTTGCTATTTTTTTTCACTCACCCAGCTCATGTGATGGTTTAAATTTCAGGCCCTCAATGAAGTTGCACCGTCTGACTAATTCATGCTTATTTCATTTTCTGTGGATTTGCGCTATTTTGTCAGGCAATAAACCATGTATAGTATAATTTGAACGAGTTAATGGGTCAAAAACAAAGAGTAAAAAGAAATTAATTTACCATCCTAGCATTTAGCACCCCCCCCCCCTTCATCCCTATCCAGCCTTCCCCAGGTCCCAACCTTTTATTTGAATTTATCATTCTTCTTACATCTTGTCAATCTTTTATCACTATTGCGTTTGTAGATCCTTCAAGACTATGTTGACTTTTAACTTTTGATGTTTTTCACAGGTGCGCTGGCAAAAGGATGATGCAGACAACAATATGAACTTTTACTCTATTTCTTCTGATGGAAGAATATGTTTATGGACAATATTGAAGGTAAATTGATGGAAACATAAGGATTTTATCAAGGCTTTGACGGAGCCATACTTTCTAACATAATCTTTGTTTTTATTCAAATATTATGATGTGTGACTGAAATTGCATGTCTTCATCATAAATATGATTTTTTTTGTTTGTTTAAAGCAAGTAGCTAGAATTAATTTCAATCATTTTTTTCTATTTCGCCTGTTCAGAGGATATTTTGTCATGTTTATTTAGAATTATTTCTATTTTGTGAATAGATCACTCATGATTTTTAAGATAAGAAGAAAGTACTTTATTTTTGTTTGTGAGGCAAAATGGTGCGAAAGACAATGATCAAAACATGAATGATGATAAAGAATAAATTAGCCAAAAACAGGAAGCAAAAACATATTTTAAAGAAAAAGAGCAGACAAAAGATAAAGTCTAGCAACAGTAACAGAAAAAAAATGAATCAAAGCAAAAAATCAAAACTATATGGTTGTCCTGAAAAGTGGAACCAAAGCTGGAGAATTTTAAAGAATTTTTGTTTCTCGCATCACAGAATGAAATGGTTTACCAAGATATAATCAAGCTCTCCCAGCCTGACATTTCTGCCGAGGGGCCTGATGGAATCAAGGTCCCAACCACAGGTGATATTGTTAAATCGTCTTATGCATGATGAAATCTTGCAAATTATTCTTTGTTATGACAAAAGCACAATGGTTTAGTTGCAATTTTCAACTCATGGTCTGCTGTAACGCATTGAAATCCATGGCTTTATGCATTGTACAATTGAGGAAGTGCTTATCACATTTGGATTCATATTGTTTACAAATTTTGTTAACTTCTTTCTCCTTCTTGCTCGGTGGAGTAATTAAATGTGTCAATATCTAATTAGCATTTCTTTCAAGGAATCCCAGCCATTGCTCCAAACTTTGCTACTTTTATAAAGAAATATGTCAATAATTTGAAATAATAAAAACAAACGAATTTAGCAGCACATTGTTTTACAGCAGTGTGTGTTTTCTTTGAAAGTGTCATCTGGATTCAATACTACTTTTATGCTAAGATTTGTTTTCACCAAAATGCCAACGAACCACAAAAAATTCTGCTTTTGCTATTGGAAAAGTCTGTAATAGATTGCTACTCATGCTGAAGTGAAAGTTAGGTTTGAAGAATGAAATTAACTAAGCCATTATTTGATAGAACAGATTCTTTATCTGAAATGGAAATATGACTTTTCTTCCATGTAATTTGTTTTTAATGGTCATTGCAGAACAAATTATTTATTCACTACCGGGTATGAATTAAAGGGCCTGTCACTTATTACTACATGGCATTGAGCCATCGAGCACAAGCTCAAAAGCTTCTGGATTAGTAACAACAACAAGGGCTTTAACAGGAAATTCTTACAAAATAAAATGAAGGCACATGTCAAACACTTCTTTATTTGAAATTCTAGATAACTGTCATGAATCTGAATCATCCATAGCACATTGAGGATGGTATGGTCAGGGTTGTGCCCTATATAAAGTACTATGTATTATTACCTATCACTATCCAACAGTAAATTTTCTTTTACTTATGTTGCTACATCTATTCTTTTTTCAGGTTGCGGCACAGCATTTGACTTCCACAAACAAAAAGACTATCTTTTCTTGGTTGGTACTGAGGAAGGTAAAATCCACATTTGCTCCAAGGCGTACACAAGTCATTTCATCGACACCATCGACTCCCACAATATGGCCGTCTACAAAGTCTGCTGGAACAAATTCCACCCCAGGATCTTCATGACTTGCAGCGCAGACTGGACCGTCAAGATCTGGGAGATGAGGGACAAGGTTGACAGCAATGATGCTGACGATGAATCTAGGTGAGTGGTAGCGTCCCATGCAGTTGGTTTTCTCTAAATGATTTTATATTTCAGAGCATATCCTGATGACCTGCTTAGTTAATCAGGCTACTGCATAGATGACTGTACTGTTTGTTTGGTAATAAATACAGTCTCAGCAGGTCATTCTGAATAATGATCGTAGTCTCAACTTCTCTAGGCACTTAATTAATGTAATAGTTGAGATACCATGCTATTTTCTTATGAAAATTTGTAATTATGGGCAAGACAAGTATAGAACTGATCATGTTCTGTTTAACAGCATTATATACATTCTCCTGTCAGCAGGTTCTATAGTAGGATACTGCTTGTTGAGCCTTCACATAAACTGCACTATCTTCTGCCAATCTACCCATATCTATTGTTGTCACTCACATCATGATTTATTTTGTGTCAAGTATTGGAAATTTTACTCCTTAGGTAAACATTATTTCTCTAACTCAATTCAAATAATTTTTCCTCCTTTGGAATATTTTCTCAATAAGGTAGATATAATGAAATTTCAATAACATTTCTAGAATACACAAAAACTAAACAGATTGTTGTAAACTGAATGACTATCTTGCTCTAATCATTAGATAACATCCAGTGTCAGATTCATCAAGTATAACATGCTAAAATGAACATTATTAGAGTTAGTGTTTCTCCCAAAGGTCTAACTTTTACCCTTTTTTTCCCCCAGAAAACCACTCTTCTCATTCGACCTGAACAACTCAGTTGGTGATGTAGCTTGGGCCCCTTACTCCTCCACAACCTTTGCTGCCGTCACCTCAGATGGAAAGGTGAGGGTCTTATTCCTGGGCAGCTGATACTGATAGTCTTGTGAATAGCGTGTTCTGCTGTGTCTATTCCTGTCAGTTACATGAATTTTTTCTTGCAGTTGAAGTGTAGCAAATTAGGAGAAGGTTTTAATTGCCAGCTCTTCACTTCTAGTTTTGCATTTCTCTCTTCAAAATCTTTTATTTCCTGGTACTGAACCACCTTCTACCATCTATTTTACCTTTTGATATTATGACAAGGGAGACAAGGAGGTTGAAATGACATGGCATTTTTAAAAGATAGAGATGCATCAACTTATGCGGAAGAATAAGAGCTTGAAATGACATAACATTTTTTAAAGATATAGATGCATCAACTTATGCGGAAGATTATGACACGGATAATGATGATGGTGAAGCTGCTGATGGTGATGCAATAATTATAATGAAGATGATACTGATGATAAAGAAATTGAAATTTTCTTGATGGATTACATGTTTTTTATTGTTCTCAAACAAATTCAAGAAGTATAAGTGCATCAGTAGCTGAACTAATCTAGATTTCATTACACCATCTTTCATACTATGTACTGTTGCTTTTTTTTACACACAGGCATTTGTCTATGATCTCTTGTACAACAAATATGAACCTCTTTGTGAGCAAATGGTGGCCCAGAAGAAGAAGACCAAGCTGACTCATGTTGAATTCAATCCCTCACATCCTATCCTCATCGTTGGAGATGACAGGGGCAACATCATCAGCTTGAAACTGTCACCAAATCTCCGCAAAATGAAAGCCGTGAGTTAACTGCTTGATGAAGAAGAAGAAATGAGAAATTTCATATATGAGGAGATGTTGCAGTATTTATTCTGAGTTTAGGAATCATAGAAAATTTGGGAGGTATAAAGTATTCAGTGGGATAGATCTCTTCTGTTACTAAAGAAGTTCCTAAAATTCTGACAAATCCAAAGGCAAACACTTCTTAGTGCATGATTTATTTAGGCATACTGAGAAAAATTTTTGTCCCCCGCATTTTCCAGATAGATGCAACAAACTCTATTAATATTGAATCTTATCAACTCAAAACTGATTTTCCACTGCATTGGAGATTATTGTGTTTCATTAGTAAATTATAATCCATCTGTGCGGAATTAGAGCCTATTATGAAACAAGAAAACTCTATTCAATAGGAGAAAACATTCATAGAAAGGGTGAATTTTTGGTATAGATAGGATCATATAGTATTGAAAACTGTCCAGAATGATAAATAATCAACTCCTTTGGTAGAATATTTATGAACAGATTTTGGACTAAAACAGAACCGATACATTACAGAGAATTTTTTATTTTATTTCTTTTAGTTAATACCTTCACCCAAGCACTCATTCTGGTCAATACTATGGTCTTCCTTGTTAGGGCTGCTTTGGTTAAAGAGGTGAATAGTTAAAATAATTCACGTCATGTTTTTTCTTATCTTCAATCACCTTCAGGAAAAGAAAGGTGCGCCCCCTGTTGATGAAGCCACCAAGTGCCAGCGTGAAGTGGAGAAATTAGAAAAAATCTTATCCATGGTCAGAGAGCAGCCAAATGAACAACAAGCTAGTTAAAACACCAGACATTCAATGCCTTTTTGTAAATATCATTGCTTCGTATGTCCCCATCCACCACAACTGTTGAGCTAGAAGAGAAATTTCTTGTGTAACACCCTAGCTCATAAGCAATACTAATTTTTCTTGTTGCAACAATGTTATTGGTTTAAGATTGAAATAACAAAAACAGATATTTTACCTCTTAAGATGGTTTTCAGTATTTTATTCACCCAATGGATGTGAAGTATATCAGAGGCTATCCTAGGCTATTCCTCTGGTTTTTTTTTTAACATTTTAGTTTGCAATTGATGATAAAGATATAATTTGGCTGTTTAATCTAAAGATGCATCCAAGCTGAGTATGAAAAGATAAAGTGTCTGATTGGAGAGAGATATTTTGATCAACTCATATCGAATCCTTCTTATCAATTTATTTCTGTTATTGATTAGAGAAAGTTTTATTCTCCATTTATCGAACATGTTATTAGAGTGTGAATGAATAAATTATTGTTTTATAGCTATATGATGAAATAAACTGCTGGATTTAAGATTAAAATTTGTGTTTCTGTTTTTACTTTTATATGATTAGCTGCACCTGGTGAACATAATCCTATTTTTGATCATTCACAATTGATAAAGAAATATGTTTATCAATTTGAAAAAAAAGATTCACCAAAATTGTCATGCATGTACAGGGACAAGAATGGCATGGAAGTTTATCTTCCATCCCTTCTATTAATTCCAATCCAATTATCCAATTAATTTTGCCTGTCTTGATTTGATACAGTCAAGAAAATATTTTTTTTCAGGAGGCCATAGATGAGGTTGGATGCATTCTCTTGTTGGTATGTCACTGGTTTTTATGCTAAAGCGCAAAGATTTGGCATCACTACTTACAGTACAGAAGTCCAGACAGGATGAAAAATTTTTTTTTTGAAGATGTTGGTAGGCAGAGAATTCTCACATTCTTCTTCTTTTTTTTTTTAACACATTTTCCCTAGCCCTCAACATTCTAGTGGCTTGGTTGAAAGGGAGGCTAATTTGATATGAGACCCAAGGAGAATGAAAAGGATATTGATGAAGAGTCCTACACTATCTACTGTTTATTTGAGCAACATCACTTTGACACCCCAATTACAATGTTCTCTCTCCTACCGTCTACATGTATAAAAAGAAATATTTTGTACCGTTGTATTTGAATCACTAAGCATACCAAAGAACAATCCTGTAGAGACATTTAAGATTCAGTGATTAGGAAACCATTCTTATGAGCCAAAAATGTTCTGTTGGTAAGAAAGGAGAACAATGGTTTAAACATTTCCCCCCTTTCCCTTGGTTTTAAAATGTTCTCTTCAAGTCTCTCCCAGAACATGCTCAGACTCAGATATATTGTTAAGATTCAAGAAACAGCTGATGATTTTTCCTCTTGATATCAGCATCTGAACTGTCTGTTGTGGCGATGTTTTCATCACTTGAACTAAATTTGCTTACATACGTGGGTCGTTTTTATTGTTATCGGTGAATGTTTTTTTAGGATAAATTAGCTGAGCTGACACTGATCACTGATAGTGATGTTCAGAAAACTGTTGAAAAAGAGTAACACAGAGCCATGATAGTGGATAACTCGGGCAGTAAGTATTCTTTCATCTGCTGATGGCAAATTGGTGTTGTCATAGCATTCAAGGGCTTAAAGCTAGCCATTATCTCTCCTATTTTTCCTTCTCTAAAATAAACTTTGTCTTTTTCCAACACTGTAACACACAATACGAACCATCACTTTATTATATCTGTGAAGCAAGCTGCGCCAATTTCAAATGGATGCAGTATGAGTGCTATCTACCATCATTATCATTAAATGATTACATGCATCTTTGGGTAAAACTTATACCTGAGGAAGTATATTATCATAATGATAGGCCAAACCTTATTATCTTCTTTTAACTTGTGAAACGCTTTGAGCTTGTTTAGATGTGTTGAAGTGATAATGCTGTCTACCATCATTATCATTCACCTAAAGAAGTATGTAATGATAATTCAAACCAATCATTATCTGCTTTTAACTTGTGAAACGCCTTGAACCTGTTTTGAAGAGGTGAGGTAAAGATGCTGTCCAGTCTACATTCCTTATCATTTGACTCAGCTATCACTACCCTACCTTTATACAGATCGGTAAGTGTGCTCACTTCTATTGTTGACAAGGTTATGTTGTCCAGCAAGCAAGGGTTTGAATTCAGCCAACATCTCTCTCTCTCTCTCTCTCTCTCTCTCTCTCTCTGTCTCTCTCTCTCTCTCTTTCTCTCTCTCTCTCTCTGTCTCTCTCTCTCTCTCTCTCTCTCTCTCTCTCACTCTCTCTCTCTCTCTCTCTCTCTCACACAATCACACT
>JAUEKY010027663.1:0-11687 GCA_031833965.1 Scyllaea pelagica
GAGGCAGATACCCGACAGATGGGCTTCAGATGGAGCGAGATCGAGTCGCTGGCACAGGACAGGAAGCGCTGGAGGGCAACTGTTGATGGCCTATACCCCTGCAGGGGTGAAAGGCCTAAGTAAGTAAGTACACCAAGCTAACTATTCTTAATGTTTTCTCACAGAAGGCCAATATTCTCATGATCTTTCCTTTCCCTCAAAAAGAGGTTTATTGACAGCAAGAGAAAAAAACATTTGTGTCTTTATTCTCTTAGCCTGATAAAGAAGATGAAAGCATAGTACTTCAGCCAATGAGAAAGGAGTATGAACAAGAAAAATTCAATAAATTAAAAGTCATAATCAAATTACATCACAACTTCTGTTTGTTGGAAGGAACATAATTTTATTTTAATACTCAGGAAAACCAAAAAACATTTCATTTTATGTAGGACAACAAAAAAATGAAAAGACACCAGATACCATCAACCTGTCAGCAATGAATAATAACAATAACAATAAATAAATCATAAGTCCCAATGATTGGGCACTGTTAGCTCTGTTTGTCCTGCTGTTCCGTGGTCTCTGTGCCTCTACTTCTCTTGATTTGATGCTTGATGGTGTCAACAAAATCTTTATCAGTCACATAGACACACACTATAACGCCCAGTAGGCACACCCCAGATATCATTATGTGGACAAGTTTGTGTATTTTGGAGTTATCAGCACAAAACAAGGACTGAAAAAAGAAAAGAAAAATAATTCATCTTAACAAAATGAGTTTATTTACAGTTTACATAGCTTTCTGGTATGATTGGATCAATTAACAGAGCAACTACAGGACCATTGGTGGTGTGTAGGCAACAGAGGTGCATCATGTTTAACGACAATGGAAAAAACGAGACTATTTCAAATCCCTGAGGTTTTTTTCCCCTTATTATCTCTCTATTGGCAAAGATCTGGTTTAACGATACCATGCAATCCAGAACCGAGAATTCAACAAGGAAAATCGTGTATTATTTCAAGTAACAAACGGACATGATAACACACATTCATGGGAGCCAGGGTGCGTAAGCTCTCTAATATATAGATAGGTCTCTTATATATAGATAAATAAATATATTGTAACGGTAATAACGACAATTCTCACTTCTTATTCTTATTATAACCGAGTTCCACTGTACAACCCTAGGTTACCAAAAGATGAAGATGTCAAAACTGACAATATAACAGCTCTCTCCTCTGGCATTATGCATTATGGAAAAAGCGCCAATATCAAGACTGGGTCTGATGCTAGGGTAATGTAACTGGGTGAGATATCAAATTGATCATCACGATTAAAATCAACTTCAAATTGTCAAGAGAACCCTTGTAATATGTTAGTAAGTTAAAAAAAAAAGAACTAAAAAATAATTGAGGAGAGCATTTAAGTAAGTATGTACATTCAGACCACACTGTTTTTGCCTTGCATGGCTATTCAAAGCAAATGTCTGATCCTCCAGTCTTAGTTGCTCTGTGAGCATTCATAAAATGATTTGGCATGGAGGTTACCTAGCATGAGAAAAAACTGATTGATGTGACCCTTTTGATCTATTATAAACATCTATAGAAGATCTTTTAAAAAAGCATCAATGGTATTAAAACAAATACTAGCACTAGCAGTGCAAGATTCAATGAAAAACCACTCACCAGTAAATGCCAGTAAAAATCACTATCATTACAAACTCAAAATTCAAAATGGAAAGGACTGGTCAAACGTTAACAAAATAAAAACACAGTGAAGCTTTCAACACGATATAACACCATTTGTATTGGTAATGCATCTCTTCTTTAAACTTACCTCAGAAATATAAGTAACTACAAAAGAAGCAAGCAAAGACACAAACACTGGCATAGTGGGCACTGCAGCTCGCCACGGCTGATGACTTGTATCACCAAAGTACTGCTTGATGAATAAACCACTGCAAAGTCAAATGGATAGAAAAAATTGAAATGATTTTGCAAGCCACTTTTAAGTTAAGCAAGAGAAAATTTCTTTCTTGAAACCAAATAATTCAATTTTTAATGGAGTATCTACGCAGTTTAACGCCTACAATCTAAAAGAAAGGAAGGTTGCATGTTAAAGACTGTTTCCACCAAAGGAATAAGAGGAAACGTATCTTATATAAACCCAATGCTGTATGTGAGATATATTTGCAATTATCACCTCCCCCCCCCCCCCAAAAAAAAAGAAAATAAAACTGACAAAATACAAAAAAAGGCAAAAGTGTAAAGAGGGAAAGGAACTAGTCAAATAACTTGGAACAGACAAAACATTATTTTGTCAAAGGTTCTTGTATATGATGCATAACCAGTTTATATTAGTCTGTGGCTTTAACACACTTTCAGATTTTTATTCATATTTATCTGTATAATCGTATATCAACATTGACTCTCAGAGTGAGCAATTCATGTGCTTTTCAGCCATTACCTGTGCACAATCCTTGCAATCATGTTGAGACAATTAGCAAGAATGAATCCAACACTGCCCAGAATTGATGTTAAAAGCCACGATGAAAACAAGAAAAATATGGAGAACAAGAGCATCTTTCTGTTGTACCTGGGGAGATGGGAAAAGAGCTCGATAACCAGCTGCAACTCACATTACACAGAAGCAATCAGAAGACTTCACAACAAGTATTGTTTATTGAGGATTTATGTCAAACGGCACTCACAACACTTTATAGGTCATATAAGTATAAGAACCCATACGTCTCACTTTATAAAAAGTAAGATATAAGTGAGATTGCCATACTTATCCACAATTCTTTCTTGAATCTGGGAGTTCCTTATATAGTACAGCAATATCAACATATCAGGTCAGCTATTACATTTTGTCATTAGCAAAGTCAACATTGACTGAATAAAAGAAAGTTACAGAATCAAAACTGAAAACAGCTTTTTTCCAAGCATGTTGGTAGAATGGAACCAGCTGCCCAGTGACATTATAGAGAGTAGCTTGGTCGATCAATTTGGGAGAAATCTTTCAGGCTCCAGAACTAATGGTGTTGTTCACCAGACCGAAACCCATTTTCTTGAAAGTTGTAACCTGAACACTTACATATATGGGCAGCCCCATGTCTATTGTGAATCAAACCATTCAGATCAAGAGGAAGATCATATAATTTTACAGATTTATCTGTGAAAAATGATACCATTTGTGTCAGAACAAAGATGCACAGTGGAGACCAGATGAAAAAGAACAATGGGACAAGAGGAAAAGTCCTGTTTTATCTGATCTTTGTTATTGATATCGTTACGTCAGATATTCAACGTTTTACAAGCACACTTGCTCAGTTAACATTTTTTTCATACTTGTAGACTTGCAGAGGCAGGTTGCACGGTGATGGTTTCAGATGACACAATGTGAGCTATTGCAGCATCACCATCTCTACTTTCATCCCTCACACACACACACACACACACACACACACACACACACACACACACACAGACCAACATCTCACAGTTGCACAGTTGTGTACACCAAATACCCATACCTTTGTCTACATGAGCTATGTTCTTGCTGAGATTACACAGCACAATAAAAGCATAAAAATCAATTTCTTCACAATGTTGCCTCTCATAATCCCTGTACTAAACCTTTTTGGTTCTGATTGTCCCTGCTAATGGCAATTAATCTTACAAATAATAAAAGAGAAGGATAAGACAGGGATTTGAATAATCAAGTAACAGTAATAGCCAGTTCCCTGTTATTGTAGAGCCCATTGGGTATAGTTCCCATTGTACATCACATCTCTTATTTCAGTATACAATTATGTGATTAAAATCTACTACACTATCTGAATTGGCTCATAAAAAAAACAAAACCAACTTGTCAACTTCCTGTTTACTCATGGCAGCAAAAAAGAAAGCCTCTGAGGTTCCATTGATGGCGATGAGTAGCACGTAGCGACAGTACCACTGCAGAAGTAATGGACCTGTGGGGAGTAAAATAGAGAATCGCATGAAACAACTCTTACTCTTGCATTTTTTTGTTTCATCTCTTTGAACAAAATAAATAAGTCTACCATTACTTGGTTGGGTTTTTTTTCACCAGCAATAAACAATAAGCACAAATAGGTTTCTAATTAAATGAGAATTTGTTGACTACTTATCACATACAGCTTAGCCAAAAATATCAATTCATATAAAAAAAACTTTGCTCATAAAAGAGAAAAACAGAAGAAAAAAGTGAATCGCACTAACAAGATTGTTAACCTTAATAGAAAAAAGTGATGTCTTAATTTCAGTATCATACATGGCTTATCCCAAACCACATGAACTAGAAAAGAAGAGTTATTATTCAATAAGAAGCAGAATATAAACTTTGCTCATGTCCAGCAAAATGTAAAAGGGGAAAGGAACAAGAAAAAAAACTTAAGAGGGGGACGGCAATTTTTTTTCAAGATTGTTACTTCCAATCCATTTAATTAAAATGGAAGCACCCTGTAGTACAACAGCACTTTTCCCTGAAGGCGCAATGTTTTCTTTTTCCCAACTTACACTGCTACTGCTATTTAAACACAAGATGTAAGCACTGAACTGCTTCGTAAAATGATTTTGCAGGAATACTTTACAAACTGAAATTTCAAAATGGGGCATTAGTTCTCCTTTTTCAAACAATAGAATTTCAAGAGATAAAAGAAATAATGAATAATAAATCGCTTTAAATTGCACTCTATCTTAGCACCTTTAACAATATATGACACTGAAACTCATTTTGGCCAAGAAAAACACTTGACTATCATCCAGACTTCCCTATTCTATCCGTTTCTAAATCTAGTGATGTAATCTAATCCTATCCATAAGGGGGCAAAACATTAATCTCTGTGTAAACCATCAGGAAAAGCTCTCACTATACAGCCATTCTCTTTATAACATCAAAATTCTAATGGTCCAATTGTGGGCCTTATAAAGATGTTTTAGTGTATCCCAAATATTGACAAGGCTACAAATCAAAGAGGTACTACCATTTCCATCGGTCAAAATCCTCCCTCCATACAGGTGAAGTGCCAGGTAAGCATTGGTGTGGCCAAACACTACAATGATGGCTCCTATCAAGGTGACCAACTTCAAAACCACACCCAGAGCCTTGGCACACAGAGTCAGAGATTCCTACACCCCAGGCAGAGAAAATAAACATGAATAGGTCTTACCACATGAAAGGATAACAACAGGATATAGTATAAGCATAACAGTTTGCATGTAATAAGTTTTTTCCATTTTCAAGGATTTTCTATTCATGCAGAATGATTACAATGGTTGTCCTTTGATCCTTTGTAAAGGAAAATAAATACTGAAAGGTAGTCATATTATTTGAAAGGATAACAACAGAGTATAAGTAAAAGATTTTGTACAAATTAAGTTTTGTGATTTCCACAGACTAATAAAAAGAATGATTACAATAGTTGTCTTATATTGATAGCAAATAGTCAATAGTCAGGTGATCATGAACATTTTCCCAGGTCATAAAGGTTGCCAAATAGTTTTATGGCCATTAACGCTCCATTCATCCACTAATTCCTTTCTCCTTTGTGACATTTAATCCATGAATTTGATTTACCAAAATAATAATGAGACAATTTAATCTTTCCAAAATATACCTTCAAGATGCGACTTATAGTGCTATAAAATTCAGTTTAATGTAAGAATTTCAAAGAAATATCACATAACAAACCTGACTTTGTTCTTTTGCCTTTTGCCCTCTAGTTATCATTTGAGAAAAAAACAAATAGATGTTTTCTTCAATCGGCAAGAATATGAAACGAGCCGCCAGAGAGCCCAAGTTGTTGATGACATCATAGATGCCTGCAAGGAATGAATTATGGAAACAATCAGTGTGTATTGCTGGACCATTATGATATTTGATAATGAATTAGAACAAATAAGTAAGAAGACAAGTAAAGACATAACCTATAAAAAGACTAATTCAAGTCAGAAAATATAAAGTGGGGAATATTTGATATCTATTCATACTCTACCATTTCAAAATGAAAGGCAGTCATTGCAGGCTGGTTGCGGCTCCCAGTTTCATCGTTATCAAGGCAAACATGTTTTTTTTAACTTCCCACAAACATAAATGACTGATATATATTACCCTATTGATGCGCTTTAACAGGAGCATTGAGATAAAGATAAACCCCACAGCAACTGAGATGATGACATCTCCAGTAGGTTATATAATATGTCAGTCACTGCCTTTCATTTTGAAACAGGTAGTACTGACGCCTTTAGCTCCAGTAGCTAGTTTCCAACCTAGGTCTGGTATGTCATGGGTTCAATCCCAGGTTACGTCATACTCAAGATGTAAATACCAGCATTTTAGCAATTCTACTGCCTGGCATTCAGGGTTATTGGAACAACACTAAAACTGGTTGACCAAATCTGGGTAAGACATTTGAGTGAGTACTTTGTTTACATCTGTGTGGCAGGCAACACCTGAACTTGTCCAGAGCACCCTGCAGATGATATGATGATGTTGAAATAGGATGTTAAACCTCAGTGTTAAAACCCTTTTAAATCATCTACATATTATGTCTTAATCCTCCTTCAGTGCAATGTATTAGAAAATAATCATCAAGGTAACTTCAACAAAGATTAAAGTACAGCATGGTTACTTTTATGATGATAGGCTATAATTTTTGCAAACAATTTTCAAAAGATGATAAAAATGGGGTTTTCAGCTCTGCTCAATCCAACAATGTCAAATCTTCAAGTATTACCTTGGTCTCCAAAACTGAGAACGTCAAAAAACGTCATCACATACTTTTCACCTGAAATAAGAAAAATTATGCTGCCAGTCAATATCCTCTAAAGACTTGTCGTCACAGTATAACTAGCCTACACAATTCAATACTGTTTTCCCCTATAGATACTACTAATCACTCATAAGAATATCAGCTGATACCACCTCTTCTTCCCCTTATGCTGAGAAACAACAATGAAAACTTTCATCTTGGTTCAATTCTGTATTTAACTTTGAAATGAAAGGGGAAAAAAGTACAAAAGTGCAATGACCAGTACAACTGTTTCATGAGGATGTCACATACAGATTATTTCAAATGTAACATTTCACTAAAACATGACTTCTTCTTTTACTTTTACTTTTACACAATGTTTAATGATATCTAACGAGAAGAAAGGGGACTGAGAGGCTGGTGATGACAAGTCATAATAATATCATCATCATCTCATAGATGATGATATGGAGCATTTTTACATCTGCCTGTAGTGGCTATGTAGCGTATCTTTGTAGATAAGGCTGCAAGTCCAATCTCAGGCTACATCGAAATTTGTTTGACCTCCCTAGATATACACCTCAATGTGTATTTTCTTTGATTTATTTAAGAGTGGGCACAGTGGGCTAGCCACTTGCTTGTCTTAATCTCTTGGTTCAGAGTTTTGTTTGATATCCGATTGGGTTTATACTTTTTGACACATGCTGGTGTCAAACATAATGTTGAGTCCCTACACTTTGACTGGGTGGTGCAAAGAGAAACTGATAACAAAACAAAAGCAACAAATTTTTACAACAGATATCATCATTCCAGTAATTGTATTTAAGAATTATGAATGAATTTCTGTTGAATACCTTCAGTCAGGATCTGTTTGAGGAAAGACTGTTGGAAGAAGCTCAACGTAAGACTAGCTAGTTGCCAGTCAATAAAAGGCTGAAAACAATGGAACAATGGCATTAGGCAAGATGGATGGGGAGTAAAAAAGGCTGCAATACAATGGCAGTGATGGCTAAAAGGGATGGCAAAAGAGACAAAGAAACACATTGTAATATTATATCCTACTGCTATCAAGGAGGACTTTCTCAATTCAGTCCATCCTGAAATGTAAACTATTATCCCAAAAGAGAGATAATTCTTGCTCCTCTTTCTTCCTCTAATTGGACGATAGAGCTGCAGTCCAATATCCACAAAAATAAGGCTACAGCCTCATGAACCCTTTCTTAATTTTGCAATGAAGTTTTGTGGTAAATACTAACATTCAGAATAATTAAACAAATAATTTCTTTAAAGACTAGCCAGGCTTTGCCTAGCAAATAAAGTTAAAGAGCAACAATCCCGGTGAACAGTCATTAAATAGTCAAAAGGGTTAAGAAGGGCACAGAAGTCATCAAATTAAATAATGAAACCCATATGGGATCTCAAGGGTTCTTCATACAATACATCTATTTGAAACATAATCTCCCTCCTTTCTGCCTTGCATCAACGCATTGTTCATCAAGTAAAGCCGAACCCATATAATAACAAACACATCCTGATTTTGATAGTAGTGTACATTTGTGCTCTCTACTTGTGCACTGAGACTTTGTTACTTGGGAACTGTGGTCAAGATGAACATAAAACCATTAATCTATTATACAGACAAATACCCAAAATGCCTAAATTGAGAGGCTTTTTAAGCAGAGGCCCTTGCATGTTTGTTTTTATTCTTATCCAATCCTGGACTATAATTTGGATTGAGACAAATTTTTCAAGCCATCAATGGTCAAAATTGGTCAGTAGTAAACTTGATAGGCGCTGCAGAAGAAAAACCTATTTTTTCAATACTAGAAATGAAAACAAAACATTTTAACACAAAAGTAAAAAGAGAACATACTTTGTCAGGTTGTATTTTTGGAAAAACATCTCTCACTCTCTTTAAAGGAAAGTCATCATCTTTTTTCTGGCTGGAATGAATATATCTTGCAAAATAGCCATGGTATAGGAGTGTATAGCCAACACTAGATGTAACCTAATTGGGAAGAACAATTTAATGGAAAATGAAAATAAAAAATCCTGACATTAAAAATCATAGAGTCATATGATTTGCCTTGAATGTGACAACTATTTACAAAAAAAAAAAACACAAAAAAAAACATGAAAAATTCCAGGGGTGATGGATATTTGCATAAAATGAAGCTATCTTACTTTAATTTAACATTGTTAGTCATGCCTTCTATCGAAAAGGATAGATAAAGCAAATCGAAAGTAATATCACTCAATCTCATTTCTTTAGAAAAGTAAGAAAGCATAAAAGGTAAATCTTCCTCCCACAATGAAGTAAATTATCCCATTAGAAATTCTTTCTTTATACCATATTGAGTTTGAGACTTTTCAAAAGGGATATACATAGAGGCACAAACCAACTCACCTGAGCAACACAGAAGTTCATCAACCCTCCTGAGGGGTAAGCAATTACCAAAACTACTGTGATGAGACATTTGATTCCTTGGGAAATGCCTAGAGTGATAACCTACAGAGAAATGAAATAAATATATTGTTAAATTTAAAGTATATAAAGGTACAATAGGAAATGAACATTGATTTTGCAATCTTTAGTTAAACAGAAAATCCTCTTGTAAGTAACTTATACCCTCAAGAATTGTTTCATGTTTGTATTCTCCATCCAGCCCCTTTAAATCAACAACTGTCACAATTTCAAGCAAATATCTCATTTTGCTTAAAATCAGCAACCATTGCACTGCAACTCCCCAAATTCTGCAAAGTGCCTTTGGTTAACTTTCCATCTCAGCATAATACATACCATCCAGGAATTTGGTCAAAAAGCAAGGCTGTGCTCTAGTTTAAAAAGAAAGCACTTTTGATTACCTTCAATCTTACAAACAGAAAGGACTGTCCGATGACAAACAGAGGTTCAGCAAGAACTTCAATGGTTGACGACAAAGCAAAGCAAAACACGCCTAATGCATAACCATCAGTTGGAGGTTGTTCCAAGACATAAACCCACACCAAACTCAAGATGAATGAGCACAGCACAGCCAAGGGGAACCTGTGGTAGATATTTTATAAAACTCAACTCATTCCTGTCCATGTCATAAGATAATGTTGAGAAGTATATTGCCTAGAAGTGAATCATTCATATTGACTGCGATAAATTGACAGTGACAAAGTTCCCATTTCTATTTCTTAAGATATCTTTTTTGACAGGAAATGTGTTAGATTTTAACTGTTCTCGGCATTCATCCAAATATTTGTTATCTGTATATGATTGTTCACTCATTAATCATATAACCAAAGAAACAGTATAGTAATTCTGAATCTACATAAGACAAGATTACTGATTAAAAAATCTTGATTGTTAGTCTGTCCAGACCATCATTGATTTGATCCCATGATTGGATCTCTTACGTGCACCAAAGGAGGTTGATGGCTTGTATCCAGTCTCGTCTTCCTTCTTTGCTGAGACACGCTCTGTCGAAGGCTTCTTTTGCCAGGAATAAGGTGGTGGAGTAAAGAAGTGTCAATCTGGCACAGGTTGAAAAGTAAAAACATGAAAGTCACATAATTAAAAAAAGATGACAACACTTGTTGCCGGTAAATCTTACCGCCATTGAATAATTTTGCAACAAGAATGCTATCTTATTGCAAATTACTTGAATCACTAAACACTTCTACTGATTAGTCTATGCTCCTGTCAGATAACTAGAAGAAGAAAAATACCCTGTAGGATATGAAAATCAAAACTAAAAGGGCTTTTAATCCACCCATTTTAAATAATACTTTCTTTAAAATGTCCATACCTTTGTAACATTACAAAAAAAATTTATTCAAACTTATATGATAAGTCTTAATTCTGCAGGAGAAAAGGAGTGTATGCATACCTGACGTTGACCACACCTAAAAGGTCTCTGGACACATAGTGAAGGATGAAACCGTTGAGAACAAATGTTGTTATTCTCAAGCCGAACTGAAATATATGTGATTGGCAAGAATTTTGCAGTACTAATTTATGTCAGTGCATTCAAAATTTACTAATCACACTAAATTGTGCTGTGTTGGAACCATTAAAATCAATATCAATCCTGGAAATCATGGTCAAAACAGTCAGTAATCATAACCACGCAACAAAACCTACAAAATGGTACTCTAATGACACAGTAGGGAAGAATGAATAGGAGGTTATTTAAAAGCAAACCCTTATAAACAAATGAATTCTTTATCATGTCATCTACTAGTAACACTTCATACCAATCATATTTTACCTGTAAGATCATATTGTATGATGCAGCTTTCGCTGCCGTAGCAAGTATGGTAGAGCCTTTCATTTTGATGCGTTCCTGTGTCCCCCACCTCTTTTTGTTTAGCTGTCGTAAAACCTGAAATAATAGACATGACTAGATTAGATGGCATAGAGGTGTATTCAAAGTTTGGGTTTTTAAAGGGAGCAGAGCACTTCAGTTATAACCGAATGAATGTATAAAGTTTGGAAAATTCAAGGTGAACGCTTCTTAGCATATATACCTTATACACAGAGAGATATTCCTCCCCCATATTTTCCAGGTCATGGGGGAAAACATCCATTGAGATTGCATCATTTTCAAGGGATTTTACTACTACGTCTTCATGTACTTACTGCTACTACTACTATTACCACCACCAATACTACTACTACTACTACTACTACTACTACTACTACTACTACTACTACTACTTACTTCAGTACTACTACTACTTCTACTTTACTTTGCTCATGATGCATGGATGTAAAACATGGACTCAAATGCAGAGGATGAAAAATAGAATGTATGAATTGCAGACAAAATGCCCCAAATACAGAGATCTACATGACAGATATTTCCAGGAATAGCAAAAAAGTCAAACCAAAAATAGATAATATAATAACAGCAAAAGTTAGGGGGGGGGGGGGGGGGGGGG
>JAUEKY010027774.1:0-11581 GCA_031833965.1 Scyllaea pelagica
CCCCCCCCCCCCCCCCCCCAAAGCAATTTACATTTTATACCATACATTAACCGATTTACCGGGTCGTTTTTTCTATGCCTATTCCTCAAAGTGCAAAAATATTTCAGTTACATTTTGAGGCGTGGTGAAAAGTTAAAAGGTTAAAAATAAAATCCAAACATCTCTGAGAAAAATTGTTAGTGTTGTTATATATGGGAAACTCTCTCTGTAAAAATCTCAATACCCACTACAGTGGATGAAAAAAAATAGAAATAAAAATAAAACTACAAGGAATAAATGCCAATATCCCTAAGACCACCCTTTTAAATAAAAAAAAAAAAAAAAAAAAAGATACAAAAAGGCCAACAGGATATCAAAAGGCAAAATAAAAACATTGTTGCTTCAAAGCCTTAATGAAAGCCAAATTGAGATGGTGATGTACTGTGTATGGTGTAAATTATTACCTCTGGCATTTCGTACTCTGGATTAGCATTGTTCCCTGTGACCATGGCCTGCGCCACTTGATCAGAGTAGATCTGGATGGGGAGAAGAGACAGAAGGGGGGTTGGAATCAATTAAAACTTTGGGACAAATAGCATGAATTGAAGGGACGTAACAAGCACTAGCAATTGAAGATTTAAAGACTTTTGGGACTGAATGGCCAACACAAAGTTAGCAATTCAATACTTTGAAAAATAAAATAATCAATCACTGAGAAAGTAGAAAGAAAAAAAACACAACCTTGTTTCCGAATTTGAGATGAAATAAGGCTTTGTCTTCAATTGACTTTATCAGGAAAAAAAAACAACCGGAAATAATCCTCAGAAGCTGTTGCAAACACATCCATGAAATAATAGCAAGAACCAGGCCAGAAGATCTCAGTATTGTAAATAAAGATCTCAGTATTGTAAATACAGCAACCCAGCTGCATTCATATTCAAACCAATTGCAGTTCAGTCTTTTGCAACATCATCTTTTGATTAACTCACAAATTTTTTTTTGCAAAATGAAATACAACCGGAATATCTGTCAATGCAGAAACTGAAAAATTATGATCTTATCTAAATGTCTCTCATCTTCATTATTTTTTTTCCCCTTTGACTTTTCACATACCAAAGAGTTCTCTTTAAGAGCATGCATGATTTGATATTATCCATTTAAAAATTTTGACAATCTTGAAAACTGTCAAAATTCTAGAACAATTCACAGCCCAGAGCAAGCACACAGAGTTCCCACTAGTAACACCATACTGTGAAATTGAGCTCAAAGAAACTTTTGTTCAAGGACTGCTCCAATATGAAACAACAAAGAACTATGCCCATCTTTGCTCTTTACTAAATTAGAACAGTGCACATCCTTATGTGCCACATTTCTATACATAACATCAACAAAAGTTGACAAGTCGTACAAAATAATGCAGCAGCCCATTTGGTCTTGTGTAAGAAAACGGCTGACACGATGACAACTCTCCTGAAAAAGCTACACAGGCTCAAAGTCAATAAGAGAATTTAATGTAAGATTGATCGCAGAAATGTCTCCCAGTAGCACTAAGGACTATTATTTGTTTTGGTTTGCATCCCCCCCCCCCGGTCTACATTTTCTACCAAAACAGCTTGTGCAGCACAAGGTGTTGACCCTGCTATGTCCATGTGATTTCTTTATCCTCATCCCCAGGTAATTTTTCATTCATTACTCACCTGCCACGCTGTGGTTGCATCACGTGTGGAGGCAGCAGACATTGCCTCCTTGTCGTACATGAAATGAATCGGGGCTGTCTCCTCCTCGTCCTGCTTGTGATCCACTCCCATGGCGCCCCCGCCACCCCCGCCCCCGCTGTTCCGCCCATCCTGCTTGTACAAGATGGAGCCTTGAGGGCTGTGGTGACTTGGTTGCATGAGTGTCTTGGAACTGCTGCGCTGGTAATGGACTTGGTGGTTGTTGTTATTGTTGTTGTTACTGGTATTATGGGATGAGTTGGACACTGCAAAGGGAAACACATGAAGCGATTAACTTAAAACTACTACCTTCAAATCAACCATTGTGTGTAAGTATATGTTATAAGTCTAGACAATTCACTACTTTTCAATTTGGCAGTAACCATACAATTTTCATCTCTATTGACATATACGACAATCTGTGTTCTCTGAAAAGAAGGATTACTGTTGGTGGTCTTTTAAGATCCACAGTGGGCTGATCACCTGCTTGGCTTAATGGCATGATCCAGAGAAATTCTGTCTCAATTAGAGTCGGCCCTACACTGTAATGGTAAAAGGGTACTGGATAATGAAATGAAATGAATGGTCTTTTAAGATGATACTTGTTTTTTATGATTGAATTTGATTATTCATATTTTACAAAATCTTAATATCTAACAGCTGAAAATGAAGTTTAACAAAGACTAATTGTGTGCAAGATGAGACAATTGTAAAATGACAAAATAGTGGAAACCTACTCCAAAAAATAATAATTTGTTAACGTTATGGTTCTCATGCCTGCTCCAACACTGTATGAGTCAAATCTCTGGCAAAACGCTCAGGACATATTAAACCACAACCAAGCAAAGATGTGTACAGTATTATATAAAAGTTTCTCCCCAAAGACCACCATAACACAAACCCAACAATGGCATCATAGCTTCCAATGAAGAATTTCAAAAAAGGAGGAAATAGTGGAAATGATGACAAATGCCTACGTAAGTGGTCAGTTTACTTACAAAATTAATGCTACTTGATATGGATAAATAATTTTAACTAATGGTGTTTTAGTAAATTCCTAATATCTGCCAGCTAAGTGTATATGATGCTATCTTGAGCAATTATGCACAATTAAGGACAGGACGGTTAGCAAGATAATAAAAGAGCTTAAATCCGCTATGGATGCTATGAGGCAATTATTCAATAAGGGAATAGACTGATCTGACTCACATTCTTCATTTTTAGCATTGGCCGAGGAGTTCTGGCTTTCAATGATACTAGCTGCGGTCAGCAGCTCATTACAGAAATCAGAGGGATTGCTAGAAGCCAGGGAACCTGATGTGGGGGAGGGGGAATGTTGGAATGTCTTGGCCCCGGCCGTCGGAGTGCCCCCTTCACTCTTAGCGTCACGCTCGTTGTCTGCTGCAATTGGCGTGCCATCTTTCTTTCTCTGCGATACCTCTCGTCGCCTAAAATTCCGGGCATACATCGACAAATCCGTCCTAATTCTCTTCTGAAACGCCAAAACACAAAAGAAAAATATATCATTAGCCAACCGCTGCAGTGTTCAACAGAACATTCAGATCATTTAGTTTAAAACTTTAGTGCAAGGCAAACATTGTATCTCACATTTCTTACAAATTCTTCTTTTCAATGGTAAAAAGCCCCCCAAAGAAAAATCCCGACTCATGTTTTCAGTCAGCACCTCTCAGACACTATTGACAAAGTCAGTTGAGCACTGACTGTTTGATAATTGGATTCTCATCCAAACTGCCCTAGGCTTTTTAGTCTTGAAAGACATGTCGTGCCACATTTTCCTTGTTCTTTCAAAAGTATCCCTCTCATTCTTCTTCAAATCCAAATATTTGCAAAATACAATAAATGTGTCGCAAGTTTGCATTTCTTGTTTCAATACTTTACCGTTTAGAGCCTGTATAGAACGGCGGATAGATGAGGCCTTGTAAAAGGCCCAAATCCCATTCCTGTCAGGTTTAAAGGAACACCTAGTTCTTGACAGGATTGTACCCGCCCCTGATAAAATCTAATTCACCATCAGCACTTTGTAAGGACTAAATGTCTCCTCCAACATGTATGAGTGTTGCGACTGTCTCGTCACCCCCTGCAAAGTATTTTAACACATTATGCAAAACTTGCGTTTTAAAATAGCTATCTACATATTATCAATACTATAAATCTGGTTATCTAGGAGAATGGAATTGATTCTAAAAAAGCAGCCCTTTGACCCTGCTTGGAAGCATCATCGTAAATTTCTCTTTTAGCATAAAGGGGAAGTTAAGAGCAAAAATAAAACCAGACATAAAAAGTCTTACAACACTCACCACAGTACTCACATTGACGGGGACCCCCGGCGTCTCTGCATCTTTGAATTCTGGGAAGAGTTCCACCACCAGGTTTGAGATCCTGTCGTAATCGTGACTGCTCCAGTAATGCTTGTACTGCAGGTAGAACTGAACAGTCTCCCGTAACACAGTGGGGCGGTCGAACGCAATTGTACCCATCTGCTTTGCTCGAAGAACCTGACCAGACAACGGTGAAATTTTCTTGTAAAGTTTGAAACAATTAAGTGGGTTGATCACATTCTTATCATTAAGACCAAATATCTAGACTATTTCTTTTTTTTTTTTTACATTAATACAGGGGAACAATCCTTGAACTAAATGAGAAAAACGCTTAACATTGTATAAAAGTTAAAAGTATAAGGAAAAACAAAAGGAAAACAAAAGAAAAATAAACAAATAAATAAATAAGTAAATAAATCTGGTAATAAAAAAAGCCTTTTTTCTGAAGCACCTACAGACTTAACTACTGGACCAATTTTGGTCGTTGATACAGCCTCATCTAAATAGATTCCAGAATAGGATATAAATCAAAATAAACAAGCGTCTCTGCGTAATAAGCCTGACAATTTCAGCACATTTTTGTATTTGTCTGTGTAAAAAAATAACGCTCTATGTTTCTGTTTTCCTCTTGAAAAAGGTTTGCAAATTACACAGGGTCTGTGCAAGAGTAGAGGACATGGGTGCGCATTGCCCTTACAGGATATGTGTGCTAATGCAAACGGTTATTGTTGGGCTTTGCATCATGAATGATGTGTTGTGTTGATGCAAGAGAGAAAGGAGGGTGAAAATAGATATTGTATGTGGGTTTCATTGTTACATTTGGTGACTTTTGTGAAAAGACCCCTTTTGGCCCTATTCAAACAGTGTTTAGCATGGTTGCCGATTATTACGTTTATCTACCAGGCAACACTGGCATTTCAAGAAAAAATAATTAAGGTGTGATTAAAAAAGACTGATACTTCTTTTTTCATACTTATTTCCTTCCTTTCTTTATAATTACGGTTATTTACATTCAATGACTCCTTTACGTAGGTACTTTATTTTCAATCCTTCTTACTGCAGGACCAAACAAAAACAACTGGTGTCTTTCTATCCTTATTTAATACTATGTTAACCATTTCACTTTGTGAAGGCGGGTCTGCATGTCTATTCTGTGGAGGGCTTCCCGAAGTCCCCAACCTAATGTGCATAATCAGGGTTTAAAACACAAAAGAGTTGCACACTTCAGTAATAACAACCCCAAAGTTTGCCTGAAACCACCCTGACCTACAACAACCCGACAAACCTTCTCTGAGTACTGGGGGTAAGGCAACGGGTCCGGCAGCTCTTCAGAGGCAGCCAGGCTTAATCGAAGACCCGCAGGTGTGACCGATTTACGGTTGTTTTTGGACTTGTGAGACGGAGTAGGCAGCTCCTGAGATCCCTGGTACTGGTTCCCTAGATGAGACATTTCTGGAAAGGAAGAAAGACAAAAAAAAAAAAAAGAATATTTACAAGGAATGGTAGGTTTCATCATGAAGACAGAAATCAAGTCACCATCACTTATAGAGCAGATATAACATAATTATAGAATGACAAATACCACCTATCAATTTGTTCTCTCTTATTCTTTTTTTTTCTGGTGAGAGCTTAGGTTGTACAGGTTTTCCACAAAATCTGTTCTTTTTTTCTTTTTACCTCGTCTTTACATTTACACTGACATAAATCTATTTCCCTAAGTTAATTAGATTTGTGAAAGAAAAGAAATGATTGAATGTAAAATAATAAAAGATGAGACCTAAATGTCTTAACAATGATTCCAAATGATCCTGGTGACAACTAGCAAAGTGTCCAACAAGACAATGCACTCATTTCTGGAATTCACTCCACAAAATAAAAAGCCAAATATAACACATAAGAATTTTTTTTTTAATCTCTCTTAATCACCCGAAGTCAAGACGTTTATAAATTGGACTGAACAGTTCATTCTGTTCTATTATCCACCAGTCTACTTTCCAACCTTTGGCAGAAATGTAAGAGACAGAACAAAGAATCCTACAGTGAGACAAGGCAGTGAATCAGAGCCCACCATCAATGCCAGATTATCTCAAAAGGTACTCTCACAGCCTTGAAATACTAGAACCTAAAGGGCACACAGCAATTTCTTATTCATCATGCCCTGATAGATACAAGAATTTCAACACAGCCTTTACAATGAAATTTTGCTATGAGAAGAAAATGTACGATACTCTATGTTTGAATTTCCGTGATAAATACTGTGACACATCCTCTTAGAATGACTTCTCCCTTTTAAAAATGACGATACTCAGAACTGAATGCCAACTTAGCGAACAAGAAGAGACATCACTATGGCCTTGTCTTCTTTCGCAACATTGCGAAGAAACATTGACTGATGGATCCATTCAGAAATTGAATGAAAAATCTCTACATAAAAAATGTAAAGGAGATGAAACCAAAGATTCCACTTCCAGGTGTGCAAAAATTGAATATATGTAATGATTATAAGCTAATAATTTCCCCCTCATTTCCTATGGCGACCGACACACACTCAAACTGATCTTTCATCATAAGAGATACAAATAAACTAAAATTGCAGAGACGAATATAAAAGTAAAAAGACAAATCTCCAATCACCATTTAGTAACCTGTCTCACAAGTAATAAATGTCAAATTTTGTGGTCACAAACGTTAAGTAACATTTTCACTAGAATATTATTTTATAACTGAACACTGCAAGAACAAAACAAAATTTTCAATTCCCTTTACAATTTGAATTCTTTAATGTGTTAAACACTCATCATTTTCAAATCATAAAGTTGAAGCACTTTTGTTAGCCACTAATGTTTCATAATGAGGGCATCTCATTGAAAGGGATAATATGCAAAAATGCACAACAGGAAATGCAAATACTGGCCTCCACCATGACGAAAAGCATGCCCCCTTCGGACAGGATATTCATGCACATTATATAACTAAGCTACTGCTAAGTTACAGACATACACTCTTTTCTTATACTACACAGCCAATGATACAAACACCACAGAAATCGGACATCATGAGTGATAGCAACACTGCAGTGACAGATGGGACTGTTGAAGTGAACAGGTACAACACGGAAAAGAAAATCCCATAAATGAGCAAAAACATATGGATAGGGTGGGCTGACAATAGAGAGATTCACAACATTGATAATTATACAAGTAAATCAGGCACGATGATGAACACAGGTTTGGACAAGTCATAAGGACTCTATAGTCAATGAAGAAGACAACATTTAGACCCTGTCACTTGACCAGCATAGAGCAACAGCTGTCAGCGGCAACAGAAAGAACACTTTTGATAAAGCGACACATGGCCATATCTGATAGGAGCATGGTAAAGATCAACAGTGCTTTGAGCAGACAAAGGGAGGAAGACACAAACAGAGAGCATGTCAACGCCTATCATCAGAGGGTCTGGGCAGAAAACTAAATTGAGGGGGAAAGAGTAAAACTCATACATTGTAAAAAAATCTGTTCATATTTGTGCAAAACCCAGTCATTTCCATATTCCAACTGCACTGCATATCGTACTCAGGAGGCATAAAATCGGGCAACGCAGAGGAAAATTTCTTTTCAAAGAGTCAATAACAACTCCCGCCTGACAGTTTTTTTCCTGCGGGTGCCAAATACATACCTGGCTTTCCAGCCTCACTCCCGACACGGGGAGTGGACGAATATAATCCCCCATACATTTCTGGACTGCTCTGGTGTGGGGTGAAGGCAGACGGAGGTGATTTGGCAGGGCCCAAAAAATGGGCCACTGAAGGCAAAACATTGGAAGGAGAGCTACCTCTTGCGTTGCCTGAGGCAATGTGTTGAATCCCCGGCAGCTGAAACATGGGTACAGACAACAAAAGTCAGGTCAAATAAATACAACTATCGCTGGCAACCCCTATACTTTTCATTCTGCCAAACAGAGTTCAGAAGGAAAAATGAAAAGAGAAAGAAAGGACACTGCATAAATTAGTTTTCCTATTAGTCATCAGGTATCCCAGTAACAGGGCAGAGGTTAAAAAGAAAGAAATGGCGATTTGTTCCTCTCTTTTCTCTTCAGGACAAAGATAAGGGTAAAAAAAATTTATACTTACTTAAAAAATTATAAAAGATATTATGTCCCACCGCATATTACACCTACTTGTTAATTACTGCAGAATATATATAAATATATATATGCTCAGGAACCAAGCAATAAATTAAATAACAATAAACTGGAATGATAAACAAAGGGACCACTAGCATAATTACAAAACAAACTGAACTCAAAAGTGACAAACCCAAAATTAACAGCCCCATAAACAATACCCTTTATACAAGAAAGTATGAGATTAAAAGTTTGATTATTTTTATCATTTGTTACAAAGAGAGAGAAAAAAAAGGGTTTGATTTCACCATCAACTTACAGGAGACATTTGGGGTGGCATATCTGCTTTAGAGGGGTTTACACCTGCTGGGGCCAACAAAGAACTAATCACAGGAAGACGCGCGCTGGCAGCTGCACCACTCTTCTCCATTTTTGACTTCTCTGTGGAGAGGGAAACTAACTTGTTTCAAAATATTCAGCACTACCAGTTCATCTGTTTCACATTTCTTATTTTTTCTTCAATCTGGAAAATCCACACATGCAATCATTCATTCTCCATTCAATATCATCACACTTTCATTCCAGAAATTCTAGACATACTTAAAAAGACAATAGAATCCTGAGCATAGCAAGAACTAGGTAGGAGTAGGACAGAATATACCTTGCCTTTAGAACAAGACTATCAACATAACCCGTACTTGGGTATCTCTCATCCCAGCCCTTCTTGGCTTCAGCATCTTGTATATAAGAGATTAAATGCAGTGACCCTATTCAAAATCAAACATTTTCTTAATCTTTCTATTTCTTACAAATTCTATACCGTGCTGCTGCCCATGACCATTGCAATGGTATCCTCGCCTCTTGGACAGAACCTGAACCATGGGTGAAAGTCCAGTAAAGGAAAAAACCCTGCAACTGTTGGATCATTTGTCAAATAACCGGCGAGACACCCACCCACAATAAGACAGATTTTTAAAATATATATCATCTCAATTATTTTTCCGGTAGACAAGTGAATATCAGTGTAAAATCAATCATGTGCCAATGTCCTTTCCAACCATTTGGCTCCAGCTTGAAATTGCTTCATTATAAAACTTTTCATTCAAATAGGAACACAAGGAATAATCAATTTTTCTTTTAAATCAATAAATCTTAACCATCAGAAGTTTCAAGCAGCTTAAGAGAATCCAAACAAAAGAACTATGAGCCATATGAATGGAGTACCAAAAGTTCTATTTTTGCAGTGAGCATTCAGCTCTTAACAGCATAGAGCTATTCTTGTGAAGCAATAGATCTTATAATTGGGGATGGTCATGAGTAGAGAGTGTTGTGTATTGATGTGGGGGTGGGCAAGATAGTGTGTAGTGAAGAATCAAGATGAAAAAAAGAAGGAAGGAGCAAAGCCAGAATAATCTTAACGTCTTTATGACTATAGTACAGTTGGGGATAATACATGTATTCTTTTTATCTCCATCCAGAGGAGCACTGAATAAGTCCTAATCAATAATAGAGTAGATGCCATGCAAGATTAAAAAAAAAACAAAAAAAACAATACCCTTTGCAATATACTAATTAAAAACAAGCAAGGAAAATATTTTTCAAAGCATAAAATAAATTCCAAAGAATGCAATTTAAAAAATATAGACAAAGAAAATATCCAGTTTTCCTGGTGTTACAATCAATCATATTGAATAACTGACATGAAGCCTCGAGGTATCTAGGCCATTGTGTCAAGGATGATACAGTATTGTTTGACACATGTGTTCCCTGCCAGTTATCTATTGCTTCATTAATCTTGTTTTGCAACACAGCAAGTCTTGGGAGGCCTAATTTGATAAGAACCTACAGCCTTTCAAAAGGTGCATCAACACATACAAAAAGCATTGAGTTGATAACAAAACAAACAAAAAAAAAAAAAGTTTAAACTGAATACAAACTTATTGATGAATAAGTCCAACATTTCAAAAACTGTAGGTGAAGTAGCAATTATTATGAGAGAATGAAAAATGTTAAATGATATATAAGCTGGGTTTGGGACTATCTAATTTCAGTAGTAGAGTTATGACTTCAAAGTGTGAATGCTACAAAAAAAAACAACAAAAAATAAATAAATAGATAAAATAAAATATAGGAAAAATTACCGTTTCCTTTCTCTTCTTTTTTGGCAGAAGAAACCAAGAGCATAAGCATTTTATATTAATCATCAGTGATTCCACCTATGAACAGGTTAATACAAGCAAACCCTGTTTACAAATAGAACAGAGACATGCATGCTTGATGAAGCAATGCTGCCGGAAAAAAAACCTCTTATCTATACCTAAAATCCTTCCTCTGAACACAATTTAATAGACAGTTCCTTATGTCTGTCACTAAAAATCCAAATATTCTCATTATAGCTACGTTGATTTTAAAGATGGTTAGTAACCTGAATCTCTTTGATGAAACATCTTCAGGGACTGGTGGATTTGAACAAATATGGCCCTCCTCAGCAAATGCAACACACTTTATATGAGAAGTCTCCATACAACTAGTCAATTAAATCAATGAGCCCAAAAGAAGGCTGTGAGAGAACATCCAGATTAAACTGCTTTTCAGAAATACTATCCTAACACACACATATACACCCCCCCCCCCCCCTCCCCAAACACCTTTCAAAACAAAAGAATGGAGCTAACTCATCCCCATGAAATAAATTCACCTGAAAAAATCGACCCCTCTGCTTGTCAACAAAAACTTAATTAGAGCATAACCGACTCTAGTTGTGTAAGACTTCCCACATCCATATCTTGAAACTTAAAAGGTGAAAACTTTTATAAAAATATTTGTTATGTTGAAGATAATGGAGTTCACATACAAAGGAAGTAGTTCAAAACAGGTCAAATCAGCAGCCCTACAAAAGTTTACTTTTGGTCCCAGGAAGCATTTAAATACTTTTCCCACCTATCTAATTATGAAATAATGTAAGCTATCAAATATCCATTAAAAAACATAAAAAGCATCTGCAAAGCATGACCTGAAAATTCAGATCTGAAATTGAAATGTATGTCAATTGTGCACTATATGTGATAGGACGAACAAGCCTGAAAAGTTTCCATTGCAAAAATGATGTTAACTTGAATTAAGACTGCAAAGAAGCAACACCATTGTCATGGTGACAAGCTGGTGACTAGACAAAATGAAATCACATGATAAACCTCATTCCGCTGTTTCAATTCACTCATTGCATTGATTCATTTTCAAGCCTTTTTCTTCTTTTTCTCAATGAAGAACTCCATAGGCATTTTCCATATAATGTCAAGTTACATTTAAATCTTCCCTGTGTGCTTTTTAATACTGAATACATTTTCTTCTTGCTTGCAGCACCAGCCAATTATGATGGTTTCGTTGTATTTCGAAGTGATGAGGGGTCTGGAACACTGTGGGGAG
>JAUEKY010027775.1:0-11687 GCA_031833965.1 Scyllaea pelagica
GGTGTTGGACCTCTTGGGCTCACTGGAAGACAAAAAATTACAACTAATGCTGGGGTTGAGCTTGGAGGACAGATATTTATCTTCTGCTTTAGAGAAGTTTTCTCAGTCAGACTTCTGTTTTGATTTTTTTCCCCCAGGGACATGGGGTTTATGTTTGTCTTCAAAATTTTTTTATTCATGTGGAGATTTCAATTTTTCATTTTTATTAGCCATGGGACAACCTTTCTGTATACTCAATATTAAAAAATGAAGAGCTTTTCCATTTCATATTGAATTAAATCAATAATATCTTATGAATATCACTTTCTAAAATCCCCCCCCCCCCTCTTCATTTACTTAATTCAAATTCTTGTTATTTCGTATTTTCAAGTCTCATTCATTCAAGGATTCTAAGCTGTATAGTAAATGATAAAAGAGTTTTGTACAGGATTTGGGTTGGGTTATTGTTTTCAATATATACTTAGTTTAAAAGCACACCTATTTAGCACTACCACTAAAAGCCCTATGCCTACCTTGCTTCCCTTGAGGATGAAGTTGGAGGACGGTCAGTGATGAAACTCTTTCTCCCATTGGAACTGAGAAATTCCAAAAAATACAGATACCATGGGATAATTTGACAGAGTAATTTGAAAATTCCTCTTTTAAAAAGAAATATTTAGCGAATCCATGAAAATACTGAATCTTATTTAGATGGTGTGTACTATAACTTCTTATGTTTATTCACAAATGATGCAAAATGAAACACAAAATACATTTGGAACAAGGGTGAGATGGGGATGAAGAAGAAAAGGGTTGAGTTCTCTGCAGCTCTTGCATGTTTTGACAGCGCAACACAAAACAAAAGAAATTAAGTAAGGACAATGAAAGATGGGGCTAGAATGAAGTCTTTATCCCTGATAAGAGAAATAAAAAATGGCATGACCTATCAATGTGCATTGAATTTTTAAAAATTCAAAGTCTTTAACTGGCAAGACCATAGATGCCCTTCAATTCCATTGTGCTCTCACCTTGTCAAAGCTGACCGAACACTCTCAGATTTGCTAGGAGCTCCAATTGGTGCCACTTTCTGATAAAAACAAACAAGAAAAAAAAAACACACAAAAAACCCAACTATTATCACATGTGAAAATAGATCCCCACATAAAAAAGAATTGATTATTCTAAATAAATTAACACATTTTCTTATAAGATTACAATGGCTTTAAGATGATTTTGATGTAAACTTCAAAGATTGCTATATGTCTGATAACTGAGCGGAGAAATTATTTTGTCATGATTTAGTTTTCAATTCTCAGCTAACACATCCTAAAACAGAAATAAGAAGAAAAAAAATCCAACAGAAAGTAATACACTTACAGAATTTGTCATTATTCAAATACTATTTAAAAAATAGAATTATGCATGGAAATCAATAGCAATAAGAGTAAAATAAAGATGTAACAGAACTAGATTTCAAAATTTTACTGAAATTACATTATGACATCATAAAATGAGTTTACACAGATAAATGATGACTTTATCCATTTGTTTGGAAAAAAAAAGTTAAAGCTTTAAAGAAATAACACAATTCCAAAGCAAAGATAATAAAATGGCAAAAGGATGATAAGACTTTCATATTTCTTTAAAGCTGTCCCCACTTTACAGATATCATTCTGTGTTCTACAGACTGACCTATCGGAACAGTACTATGAACCAGAGGGTATAAGAATAAATATACTAATAAGTATTACCTTCAGATCGACAACAAATTCAGATATATTACATCGGTTGAAAGATGCCCCAATCTGAAAAAAAAAAAAATAAAGCACTGGATCTACTGTTTAATACATAAACTCAAGATTTATAGTTTACACAACTTTCCAATAGATACACAACTGTCCAATTCTATTGTACACTGTTGTTTTTTGTCCCCTTTAACTGTGAGTAGTGTACAAATAGCACAATGCCATTCTCTTGAATAAAGAGGGCTTGTTCCACTAGCCCCTGAGTAGAGAGAGTTGTGCATTGTTCATACATTTAGTACATCTGATGGACCGGCAACCCCTTGTTCTTTCCTGAATTTCTACATGGCATGCAAATTATGATGGGCAACAATCATTGTGAAAGAACTATTACAAAAATAGACGCACAACTAAGGACATTTTTAAGCAAAATCTTTAAGATAAATAAAAATAAAAGATGAGAATAAAATCAATATTGAATATAAAAAAAAACCTGGAGACAACCTTAAATTTGTTTCACTTCCATCATAGATACTTGAGAGCAAACTTCTATTACTTCAGGTGCAGCAAAATTTAATCAATCACTGCAGCTTACAGCTGGAAGAAACTATAAAAGTTTTGAAAAAGAGGACAGAAAGACATAATCAATAAAATCAGAGACCGTATTTCAAAAGGCTGATATGAAAATTATTACTGTGAGAAAGCAATTGTTCCTGTGTCACATACCAGCTGTGAGTTAGTAATGGCCATGTCAGCCACCTCTGTCCAGCTGACGGGGACGACATCATGACACACTAGGGGCTCCCAGCCATACACTTTCAGACTGTCCCCTCCACTGCTGTACAAACACAACCCTTCTGGGTGGAAGGCTATACTCCTGGATGAAAAAAAAACCCCACAGTAATCAATACATCCATTATTTTCTTTCTTTCATAATAGTTCTAATCTCCTAATCTAATAGAAGAAATATCAAAGCAACATAAATTCCTTTACTCTCCAGTATTCTAGGATGGAAACATCAAATTAAATACAGATCATGGTAGAAATCATAGGGATTATAAAAAGCTTTTTCTTTTCTTTTCAAACTTATCAAATGAAACCTGAATGTTAGAATTTTTATCCCACATAGAAAGTTAATTTGAGAGGAAAATTCAAAAACTTATTTGAGCTTGGAAACATTTTTGAAGATGGATTTTTTTTTAAAAGCTCCCACCCTCAAACTTTTGAGAACATTTTCAATTTCCCTAGACACTTGGCTTCACTGCTGCTTCTACCTTATGCTCAGACACCAAAATACGTTGCAACATTTGGTTAGGCCCAAATAAAAAATGAAAAGCTAACTAGATGTATACAGATTTTCGTCCCCTGATGCTCCCAGTCTATTACTTGTATTTTACTAAAAAAAAAAGACAAATTTCTGAAAAAAAAAAAAAGATTTAACATTGGATTAAAACCGAACAAATTTAAACAGTGAATACACACACAGTCTGTATTATTGCTTGAAGTAATTACAAAAATCTTCTCTTCTAAATGTTGTTGATGCTGTACGTAAATTCTCATGCCAAAGATTGCATGGCAAGGTCAATCGGTTTATTAACACCAGGAGTACTCACTTCACGGGGTGTTTATCTGTGTCAGATGTGCTAATGTTCTGGAATGTTTCAAGGTCCCAGAATCGGACAGTTCTGTCGCTGCTGCCAGATGCCAGTAAAAGGTCTGAAGGGTGAAACTCTACAATGTTGACAGGTCCCTTATGAAGATTGAGCTCCTGCAACAACTTCCCTGCTGTAAGATCCCATATCTTAATGAAAAAAACAACAAAAAACATGAGTACAATCAATGACAAGCACTAACATGTCACTCCAGTTAACATTAGAGTCACATATATTTTTTCCAATCCAGTATCTAGATAGGTTGGAATTTTATTTTCAATAAGAAGTGAAAAAAAATGTTGGGATTCCTTGCCTTGCAAAATACATTTTACTAGTTCATTTACTGGAATAGACAATGATAAGAAATTATGGCAGGTTTACCTACTCCAGGGGTATGTGAAGTAACAAACAAAATATCCAATTTCTAAAAGCACATTTATTATGGGAAAGGAAAAGAAGGAATATTGACATTCAAACCTTGATTGTCCCGTCGTCACTTGCAGATGCAATCCACTGTCCATCTGGGGTAAATCTAAGGCAGTTGACACATTTTGTGTGACTCTGAGGAAGCATTTAGAAGACAATTCTTTCAATAAAAGAGAAGGACAATAAATTTCATAGCCATAGGAAAGCTAAAATGCCCCATAATAATTTTATTTGGGTGTTCTTTTCCTTGTAAATCAGATTTTTCATCTACATCTTAATCAGATCATGGTATGTCTTCTTCGCAGTCAGTGCATAGCATCTGCAGAGAGACCAAGTCCTCTATGCAATTCCCTCTCATTTTTTTTTCACACAATAATTTGAAAGAACTAAAGCTATGAAAGGAATATATTCAGGTGGGCTATAATACCATAACCATGATTCAACTATGCTCAGTCAAGTTTTTAAAATCAAAGGTTTTCCTTCAACCTAACCATTACTATAACTCTAAAAATGCAAAGTAGAGGGAAAAAAAATTACCTTGTAGGTATAGATACAGCCTTTTCTTCTCACATCCCACAACTGTAGAAAAAAAAAGAAAATACCTTATCATTTCATGGCAACTTAAAATAAGAAACAAAAACTAACTTTCAAGGTAAAGATTAGCATTCACTACATTTATCTTTAAGAAAATAAAAGTAAATGATAGATTTGAGTGTATGGGATTAATTTCTCTTCAGAGGGCTTTCTTTTTCTCAATGTAATTACGATCAATTAAGTTTGTATCATCAGAATCAAGAATCATATTTTCAAGAGTTTATGACAAGAAATGATTATATCATTATATAGATTTTGAACTTCCACTCTGAAAAAAATCTAAGACAGAAAAAAAATCCAACTTTATCTGGGTCACCATCAAGACAGATTAAAAAAGAAGGAAAAAGAAACTCTACATCTACTTCAAAAGATAATGTTCAATATATCTTATTCTCAAATCAACAGAAAAGAAAAAAAAAAGCCACCTTCACAGTGCAGTCCATCGATCCTGACGCTACATAGTTTCCATAGGGATGAAAGTCTAGAGACTTGATACCTGCCTTATGACCTGTAAGGGTGCGAAGTACTGCAAAAAGAAAAGACACGTATAACAGACTTTAAACAATGAATGACTTTTTTTGTATAATTGTATAACACACTTTAAACAATGAATGACTTTTTTTTACCAATTGTATTATAACAGACTTTAAACAATGAATGAATTTTTTTTATCAATTGTATAACAGACTTCAAACAATGAATGACTTTTCTCTTTTATAAATGGCATACACTCACTCTTCCTATTAAACATGAACAATAAGTAAAAAATGAAGTGGAATGCAGAGAAAAAATAATAAATATATATTAGAAAAATAATCTCTCCAAACATTTTTTTTCTTCATTTCATTATCCAGTATCCTTTAACCGTTGAAGTGTAGGGCCGACTTTTTGTCAGATGGAATTAGTCTGGATCATGCCATTAACCCAGGCAGATGATCAGCCCACTATGACCTTTTGGTTTTAGTGGTAGGATTTCAATTTTGCCCTGACAAAGGCCTTTCAACAACTCTTTTCCATTTCCAATTTCCAACTGCCAAGGGTTCTTTAACGTGCACACAGGACCAATGTTGTAGGAATCAGGGGAGTGGGATCTGATATAGGGTTCTCCTCGGGTATTTAAGGATAAAAATCCCAGTATGAATTTTTGTCCCCAGGTGGACTTGAACCCGTGCCATTTCGTGTTAGTGACAGAGCCATGACCACTGGCAGCCCAGTCACTTTAAACTAAACTTTCTAAATCTGATTAAATGATATCGACTTTAAAAACACATTGCACTGCACACAGACACAAAAGAAAAAAAAAAAAAAAGGAAAGCTTACTCTTTGCCTCTTCAAGATCCCATAACTTTAGAGCACCAGAAAAAGAACCTGCAACAACCAGCTCTTCATCATGGCCAAAGCGAACAGATTCAACTGCTGTAGTGTGCCCTGTTAGGCTCTGAAAACAGATAGATAAATAAAGATTAGAAAAAGAAAAAGAATAAGAATATTTGAATGATATTATAATCTTTTGCCTGGGAATGATAATCTGTTAAAAAAAAGACAGAAAGTTCCGAGAAGACTGGCGATTCTATTTTAACAAGGCTGCAAAAAGTAGTAAATAGTATAAGAGAAAAGAGAAGCTGGTGCTAAACATGTGTAAGTTCAACCTCAGCCCTTAATCTGAATGCAATCAGAGATATGAATACGAAAAAGAAAAAAAACAAACAAGATAATAAATATTGTTACCTACCATGATACAATTTGGTTTCCCAACAGACCATAAGTTGACTTTTCTGTCTTCTCCACCTGTGACCAGTACACGGCCAGATTTGTGGCCCAAGGCTAGACATTTGATGTCTGCACTGTGGCCCATGAATTCCTCTGTAAAAAAACAACGACAAAATAAGTCATTTTATCTATAAAGGCAGAGGCATGTGAGATATCAGTTAACTCTGACCCATGAAGAGGATTTTCCCCATTTAGTTTTAGTATTAGCGAGCGTTAAATGATGTTCCCAAAGTGATTGTTACAGAACCAATTGAAACAGGTAACAGACTGGTGACATTTCTGGAGAGAAACAAAAGATGGGAGAGGGGGATAAAATGAAAGACAAAAAAAAACTTACGAAGCTTCCATGTTTTCTTCGTAGTGGATGCCATCTCCTAATCTTTAACCGCTGGTAACACTCCTGTTTAAGTGGTGAGAGTTAGTTAGCTCGAGCTTTAAAACTACATGGAGTATTCAATGTAGTTTCTTCCTCCAAAACACAACAGTGATAGATATAATATTATACAAATATTTTAAACGGTAAACAAATTGTCTCGGGCAGTGTTGAAACCATGAACATAGACCCTCACAAAATTGTCAAGCATTGGCCATATGTGTCTTGAGTTTGGATTGGCTAAAAGAAAATGATTGCACCAATCAAAAGTTAGGTGCTGTACTTACGAAGGAAACGTTTTTTTCAACATGCGTGTTTGTTAATGAAGATAACTTCCGATGTAAACAAAGCAATCCTTGCTTTGCTTCTGTGGTAGCTATGAAAATCCTGTCGCCCTTCCATCTGCTGAAAGCACATAAATGCCTAAAATGTTCTCACCTGTCACGGATATCAAAGGGAACAACTAGTTTGCAATATGTGCAAGGGCAGTCTCCATCACCGAAAATTAGGGAGTACTTCTATTTCATAGACCACCAAGGACAGGTAACTGTACCGCATCAACGACTGTCCACAATAAGTTCAAATCAATTGTTATGTAAAAATGCCCCCGACCTATTTCATTTAAGCCTATAGAATGGACACCTTTTTATAAGCCAGTGAATGAATAACAAATATAATGTTGTTGAATGCTTTTGTATTTAGAGGATTCAACAATCAAATACCCTACACGGGAGTTAGCGAGTATCATTACGGTCAAGGAATGACCATCGCCAGGTCACGGGGTCAACTTCCTCATGGCTACCTGGCAGATTGGGCCGGGTGGAGTCGGTCAAATCACAAGAAACCCGACAATGAGAAAATAATCAGTACAAGATGGGAAGACCAAATACGTCATTCTAAGAACCACAATGATATCAAGGAAAGCTTGTTGGTTGTCCCAATGTAATTTATTATCCTGTTGTGCACAGGACAGCAAGGGGAAGAATGAGTGAAAGAACCTCACCACTCACATACAGAAACAGAAAGAAACAGAAAGAATGCTCTCTTTGTAAGACAAAAATTCACAAACTTCCTCAAAAACTACATCAATGAAACTCATTCAGTCATCAGACAACACTACAAGGCGCTCACTTTGTAAATCTGGTTATGTTGAACGGACAAGGAAGCAAGCTAGGGGGTCCTGATTTACACCGTGTCAGGCCTGTTGCCCGTTTTCTCTGTCCGCAGTCACGCTCGTGTTACTATCTGTTATACACTGCTGCTGCCGGTGCTGTAGTAAGTGACCACATACGTTCTTGCTTCGACTCGCCTTCACTGTTTATCATTTTTATTGTACTTATATTACTAGTATTTGTTTGTCTGTTTGCATTACTTAATCCAAACCTTATAAAAATTCCTCTGCTTTTCTTCACGTCTCTTCTTTTATTTTATGGCTGGAATGTAAGATTGAAGATCAGGCACCACTTGCAAGAGATGGCTTTCTATTGTCGGCCTCATCATCCTTTCCTCATTTCTTATGCTGGCAGTTCGTCTTTCTTTATCTGCAATAGAAATGTGGATAAGCTCTCCTCCTTGTTCCCAAAGCAGTCCCATTCCGATACAATTTTGGCAGGGCGGCAGTGGTGTTCTCAAATGATATGGCGTTTTGGCACTTTGTTAGGGAAATGGATCTGTGCTCGAGTGTACCCCTCAGTGCTGATGTGGCTATTGAATGCACGTTGATGTGAGTTGAAGTCGGCCATTGTCACTAATAAACCTTTTCCTTCCATTTACCTTGTTGTATTTGAATTCATTTACTCATCTTTGTTGTTGATTTTACAATCTATTCATACAATTTTTATTTTTATCATTTTTCAATCTTTCTTGCAGCTTGAAGTATTGTGGTCATTGATAGATTAATGACCCTATCTTTGATGCACCATTGCTTCCTCTCTTTGACTCATTCTGTTTGCATCCTATTTTCTCTAAACATCCTGAAAGTACCTCTGTCCATATTTTTGGTTATCTGTGAGTCTTTTAACTCAAAGAAAATCAATAAAAAATTTCATTGAAACAAGTGGCAGGGCAGACAAATATAAAAGAAACATTTAGAACCAAAGCAAAACAAAGACAGAAATCACAACATGTGTCATGTGTGAAAACTTGAGGGGCAAGGGAGGAGAAATTTGTTTTCTCATTGACCAGAGTGAGAAACAAAAATTGAAAATCATCTAGTATTCTTTCAGAAAGTTGAATTTGACAGAGATCACTGGTCAAGTGGGAATAGCATGGTTATCCTACTTATTAATCAATGATGCACACAAATGCAGGCCCATTATCTATGTTACTTTTAGTGGACCAGAAAAACATCAGTTAAAGTTCCATAAATCACATCTACAATAAAACGACACTTTTGAAAATTAAATTCCCATACTACACTTTTAAATGCTTAAGATAAAACTGTGCTGTTTTATTTCAATGCTTTGTGAGGGAGAAAAAGGGGGATAATCATAAAAAATTGATGAAAACTGTGCCTCTTTCATTCTCTCGCATATTTAACTATTGCTACTAAATACAGTATCAGACACTATATCCAGTAATATTTTTGATCATTAAAACTTTCTCTCTAGCCCAGTATCTACCCCTTTTCCAACAACCTAGTCTAGAACCTGATATGAAATGGTAGTTATTCTGAAAAAAAAAAAAACAACTGAAAATTTCAGGAGCTTCGCAAGGGGCCAAGCCTTTCCATCACAAAAAGAGTGCAAATTTCCTTGTTAATCCTCAGCTTAACACTTCATTGTGCGATTTATACACTCTTAATGAGGCCAGCATTATTTGCTCCCTCCCCCCCCCCCCCCACACACACACACGTATACACATCCCAATCTTGTTCAAATTTTTTCTAGGTTTTAAGTCTGTTGTTTGAGTTTAACGCCTATTTTCAACACTGCAAAGGCCATATGACTGGCGGAGCGCTCTGGACATGTTAACATGCTGTCACACAGAGATCAAAGGAGAACTCACACAAATATCTCATCCAGTCACATCATACTGACAGCGGGCCAACCAGTCTTGGCACTGTTCCTATAATGCTGAACGTCAGGCTGGCAGCTGTTAAAAAAACAATTTTTAAGACTTATGTATGCCACTCCCCTGATCCCTGCAACATCGGTAGGTGGGATCTAGAGCCTAGTCCTATTGGATAGAGATGATAAACTCGGAGATACTGTGTGCACGTTGCGCACGTTCAAGTACCCTTGGCAGTTGGAAATTAAAAAGAGTGGGCTGCAAGGCCGCTGTCCAAGCAAAATTAAAATCCTACCACTGCCACCAAAAGGTCACAGTGGGCTGACCACCTGCTTGGCCTAAAGGCAAGATCCAGTGAAATTCCATCTCAATAAGAGACTGTAATGGTAAAAGGGAACTGGAAAATGAAATGAATAATGAAACTATCGAAGAGGGTCACAACCATGACTACTATTTCTGCTTGATAACAGCGGCTAAAAAGTTCTTCCGAGCTTGGGTTTTCCCAGGTGGATGGCCTAATTTTTTTCTTGATAATAATAGTGAAAAGTTTGATTAATCCGATTGTGAACACTTCTCAGTGCATGATTTGTTTAAGTTTACAGAGTAAACAAGGGGGACATGGCAACCCCCCCTCCCCCTCTTTTTCCCCCTTCCGTATTATCAAAGATGGTATTATCTATTCAGATTGCTGGAATAAAGCATGTCTGTTAGATTTACCAGTATCATCTCTAACTACTGGATACAGTGACTAATAACACTATCCTTAAATGCTTTAACTTTAACGAAAGGGAATTGGCGCAGTCCTCTTCTTGAGTAATGAAGTTTTCTAAATGGGAGAAAAGTAAGACTGTTGGGCTGTCTTTCACCATAATTGTGTACAAGCACATTCCATGGCAACCACTTCGAGTTGGCTGTCGTAAAGCAAACTCTTCCAGAAATGCTAGAGAGAGGCGAAGCACATGACATCAGAGTGCCAATGATCCCTCTCGTCTTCTTCCTCTTTGTTTTAACTATTTAAAGTGATGAATGGAATTCGCTCCCCCCCCCCCCCCACCCATTGCTTTTACAAGGCATTAGGCACTGCTGTTTATATGGGGTCAATTCCGAACTATTAGCTGTAAAGGCGTGAGCATCATTAATCACCTGCTGGCACCTGTGGACCGGTGGTGAAGGGGGACTACCCTGGTTATCTAGCAGGAATTACTGCCCCTGCTAACGGGTGGATCACAAACAATAAATTTCAAAATTCCCCCGGGTCTTTATCTCGTAGCTCCATTTCTTTGGCTAAATGACTAGCATGAAGAAGAACGTCTGTTTTTAGAGCAGTTAACCTTATGATATTCATTATTTTCATTTGGTTAAGAGGTCAACAAATAACACACGATCACAGCATGTTTTATATCTTTCCAACCATTCCTATTACCTCAACCTTGGAGGAAGAAAAGGTATATAAATACACCTTCTTGATCTCAATATCCAAGAATGCAGAAGGAAGAATCTTTTAAAAGATAACGGTAGCAAAAAAGACACTTCCAGTAGCCGTGCCAACCCCTTTACCCCTAGAGCATGCAGCAAAAAAAACGTCTCTTTCCCATTCTTGTTTACTCTAGTGTGTTACTCCAGCTCTGATGAACTTAGATCAGTTTTTTTTATTTTTATAAGACGTTTCCTTAATACTTCGATTACACGTTTTAAGAGTCCATTGAAAGTTCAACCATACAATACAGTAAGCGGTAGTGGAAGTTTGTAACAGTATGGTATTTATATTCTTTCTCTCTCTCTCTCTCTCTCTCTCTCTCTCATTCTCTCTCTCTCTCTTTGAGAGTGTGTGTGTAAGTGTGTGTGTGTGTGTGTCTCTCTCTCTCTCTGTCTCTCTCTCTTTCTTTCTGTCACTCTCTCACACATGCATGTGCGCATGTGCGGCGCTCAAGGAGGACCACATTCACAATGTATGTATATGTTAGTGTTAACTTACAGATCCTATTTCCCTAAAAACGGCATATTATTTGAGAACACCACTGCCGCACTGCCAAAATTGTATCGGAATGGGACTGCTTTGGGAACAAGGAGGAGAGCTTATCCACATTTCTATTGCAGATATAGAAAGACGAACTGCCAGCATAAGAAATGAGGAAAGGATGA
>JAUEKY010027886.1:0-11686 GCA_031833965.1 Scyllaea pelagica
TCTCTCTCTCTCTCTCTCTCTCTCTCTCTCTCTCTCTCTCTCTCTCTCTCTGTCTCTCTCTATCTCTCTCTCTCTCTATCTCTCTCTCTCTCTCTCTCTCTCTCTCTCTCTCTCTCTCTCTCTCTATGAGTGTGTGTGTGTGTGTATCTGTGTGTGTATGTGTGTTAATGTATGCATGTGTAAGAGTGATTGTATATGTGTGCATATGTTGCGGTGAGTATCTACAGTTACAATGGATCATTAGCTACCTATATCTTTTTAATCATGTCTCAGTGATAGTCCAGTTCTGGAAAACCTCAAAGTATACATATTCTTATGCATAACAGATGTCATCTGAAATGTAACCAAAGACATCAAAGACGAACTGTCTTGTGCAAATTGTTATTTGCTATGATTGTTATCAACTTAATATACAAAACATTGAAAATAGAAAAGCGTTGCAGGGATGTGTAAATTCCAAAGCAAATGATCAAATGATAGACATATATCCCTTACCAGGGGGTGGTGTTGAAGAAGATTCCGAGTCCTTTCCTTTCCCTCCTTTCTTAGGAGAAGGACTTCTGCTCTTTGCTTTCTTCCCTCCTTTGGAAGCTTTTGGACCCTTGGCTTTCTCTCTCTCCTTTTCTTTTTCTTGTTCTTTCAATCTCTCTGCCTCTTCTTCAGCTTCTCTTGCTTGCATCTCAGTTTGAATCTAAAGAAAAAAATATTTCATCATCTATTACATCTAATAGTATATAAACCTAGTGACTTGCAAACTTGTCTGTTTACTATTCTTTAAACCAATTTGTTATGGGGTAAATGATTTTTGAAAAAAGAAACCACATGAGTTGTAGTAGAATGCATCAAAGGGGACTATGTAGATGACAAACTAAGATTGATAAAGAAATTTGCGGCATCTCATTAATCAAAAGACGACTAAACAATATTGCATTTGTATCATGATCCTCTCCTTTTCCATACTCCCATAATGTAAAGAAACTCTACCATCTGTGTAATTCCATTAGCTGCAAAAGTAAATCCATCATAAATCAGCTTCTCATCCAGGTCCTGAGGGGGTGCAGGGCTTTCAGCTCCTGGAAGGTCATCTGTGGCAGATGCACCTTTCTTTACTCCTTTTTTATCTTTTTTGTCCTTGCTTGGTGTTGCACCTATCTTGGTCTCGGCGTCTGGAGATGCGGGACGACGAGGTACCAGAGGAATGCTTTATAAAAGGGAAGAGAATAGATGAAACCCATGGAAGGTATTCATAAAATACATTTCAATAGAAATATGAATTCATTACGTCTTTCATTTATAAGTTCTAAAAATTAAAAAAGCATTGGCCGTCTCTTTCAGTCCATTTGGATACATAATGATAATGATAAAAATGGATTGCATTTTTTATAGTGCATTTCCACCATAGTGCTCAATGCACTTTACAATAATGTCAAACATGTATTGTATAGTCTGACTAAACGTTGACTGAGGAGAAGTAGGCAAAGTAAATGTATAAAAAGTGAAGGATACTATGATGCCAATACTAGATTAAAAAGCCTTACAATTGCAATGTTCTATGCATTCACGCAGGAACACACATACACACACACCTAGAAAATACACACAGACACACACAGGGATTTATAATAAATACACATAGCAGATGCAAAATTCAATTCAATGATTCTTCAAAGGCCTTGAAAAATAAGTAGTGTTTGGTGACTTTTTAAAAGAGTAAACGTAGATTGCCTCTTGGATACCCCAAGGAAATTTCACTCCAGGATAAGGGCCCAATGTATGAAAATGAGCAATAGCCAACAAAAGAGTAATTTCTTCTTGTTAGATTTAGCATTGTAAGATCAGAGGAGGATTGTAATGATCTCTTAGGTGTACCTATAAACATTAATCAAAACCTGAAACATAGATTGGAGCCTGACCCTTAAGGCATTTATAGACAGTCAGACATACTTATTATTTGATTTGTAGTTCAACAGGTAACCAATGAAGCTAAAACAATAAAGGTGTAGCATGACATTTGATTTCTTTATCAAATAGCATGTCATGCATACACATCAGGTATGCAAACTTACATAATCCTTCGTCCAATCCCCTCAGACGACTTAGGGGCTTCAGGCTGTGGAGTTTCTTTGCCTCCTTTTCCCTTCTTCTTGCCTGACGCAGCTCTAGACGACCTTGATCCCTTAGGTGACTTAGCACGATCCTTTGGAGATTTAGACCTACCTCCCCCTGATTGATGACATAAAATAAGGAATTCAGAAAAAGGGCCATAAATCAAATCATAGATAGATAAGCTTAGAAGAATAGGCATCAGTAATTAGGAAGATAAGAACACAAGTTTAAGATGAGGGCAGTGGCAAGAATTGTCAAAGCCTTCCAGAGAATGAAGTTGATCTCCAACCACCATTTTGCTTACAGCTGTCAGCAAATGAAATCTCATTGTGCAGTAGAAACTCTGACACAAACTATCTTTTTAAAGCATAACCATCCTAGGCTTGGCATAATTATCTCCAATCACTCCTATCTTATAATACAGGTTTAGTCATTAATCAGTACTGTGGTATTTATGGCCTAAATTGTGCTGATAGCGCTATAAAACCCCCAAGAAACAAAAAACATGATCATAAATCTTAATAGAGAAAAGGGCTTTATAAAATCTAGACAAAAAAAAAAAATACACTGAAAGAGCTCAAGCTGCCATCACTTCCTAGCCACACTTAAAGACCATCTTCTTGTCTGTTTCATTTCAAATTATTTCCCATTCAGTGAGGTGAGCTGCCAGTGACAGTATTCCAGCCATGCCTGTAAGATTATTTCTATAGCAATGCTTAGTAGCAGCTTTGATCCTCTCTGCCACCCCCTCCCCACCCCGTAGCCCCACTGTAGCCGTATGTTGTCAGATATTTCTTGTAGAGCCAATGGACAACTTAAATCATTAAAAGTAAGCTCCTAATGTGACAAAACCATAAGTATGTGAGCAGTACTTTACTATAAAAAATCAATCCATTTTGCTGACTGCATCGAATCTTTGTTATGCTGCCTACCATGGTACCGCCATTCTCACATCCCATCTGCGGTTTTTGTGGTGCAGTTTAGTTACTATGATATAGAAAACCGTCAGGTAAAGCTCGCGCTATATCACCATTCTCTTATAATGCCTAATACTAGTGGTCCAATTGCTGGAGGTATTATGAGGTTTCAGTGTATATGCATACTTATATTCTTGACAGTCTCATAGATTATGTAATATTACAAAAGGTCAATGAAAGATAGGGAATAAGTACTCCACATGAAAGAAATGAATATTTCTAAAATTACCTCTCGGAGATTTAGAACGGGCTGAAACAGATCGATCTGATTTTGCATCATCAACTGGAGACTGTGCAGTCTCACACTGAGCTCCTTCTGGTGTTTCAGGTCGCTCAACTGGAAGCTGTAATCAGATATACAATCATGGACTGTGTCTTGGGGATCGCTATTACTTATGGTAATCAAGAATCAAAACATTTTTCTCCAGTGTTAAGCAATCAGGGTGGAAAGAAATTAAACCCTCAAACTAAAAAATTTGACTACTGCCTAGTATAAAACTCAGCCAGAAGCAACATAATCATAATAATCATAGGACTTAACAGGATTTTTCTTCTTTACTATAACTATCATGATATGAATGTGAACTAAATTATACACTGTGATGTCAGTGTCAGATATTATGATAGTGCTCACAAGTTCAAACCTGATGGGGAAAGTATCAAAGGGGCTAATTAATGGTGAAATATGATACCATAGAGTTTATCAAAGCTGATAACTTACCTCAATTAATGGAACTCTCTCATAATCTGGATTCAGCTCATCAGGAACATGTCCATCCATTCCTCTATAGTAATCTTTTAACATTCGGACAGTGTCTTGCAGACGATCCACTTCAGACTTGACAAAAGGATAAATAGTGATTTTTATTAGGAAGTTTTTGTTTAATGATGAACTATGCTACAGTCATACACAATATGTTATCTATTCCTTCCCTAGCTTGCTGAAAAAAAAGTGAATGATTCATTTCGGCAACAATGCAGGTCTAGCCCCCTTAAATTTGAATTTCAAAAATTTTTCTGACCACTTTTGACTATTTGGCTTTTTGCATAATATGTAGCAAGCATAGAAGGTGATGCTTCAGGACTCATTGCATAGAAATTTGATACCTATACAGTTGTCATTCTTTTTGCAGTGACAAATTTCATAATTTTCTTTCATCAAAACAACAACCAATTACTCCATTACTAAAACTACACTAGTTAGATGCATGTCATTTAGACCTTTTTATACACCATATAAAACAATAAGCACAGTGGGCTAGCCACCTGCTTGCCTTAATCTCTTGGCTCAAAGTTTTTCCTGACTTTTGTTTGATATCAGATTGGGTTGTTTTTATGTTTTTTTACACAGTCTGGTGTCAAACACTATATCGGGTCCCTACACTGGTTTTGGTCGGTACAAAAGGGAAATGATAAACAAACAAACAAACAACATAAAACGATAAGACAGATTTCAAAATTGCATTTGTATTCTAATGTTTGTTCATTGATATATATTTCACAACAAAATAATCATCATAAAACTCAATTACGAATACTTATGTTCACAACTGTACTTTTCTCCTTATTTACAAATCATTTTTTTACATTGGGATGAATCATAATAAATGAAGAATCATTTAAAAACATAGAGGATTTTTGTTTTTAAAGTATCAAAGTTTAAATTCAGCACTTGAAATTGTTTTCTTACTCATCATTAATTTCTATCATCAGGACTTTTTTAAAAAGCGAATGAAACGCTTTTCATTCCGTGTGTTTTCTCTTCAGCGACATTCAGGTAAATGAAAAGGAATCAGAGACATTTTCTCTGAAATCCATTATGATTAAGAATTTACATGGAAGGATTAATTTTTAGCATCCAAATACCTGCATAAGAGTCAAGTAATGATTGCTGAGTACTCCAAGTCTATCTTCCAACCAACCATCATTCATGTTTGTTTCTCTTTCTTTCTCAGCCTGTTCTTTTCGTTCATCACAGATGTTCCAAAGCCTTTCCCTCAAGTCATCAACTTGTTGGTGCAACTCTGCTTTGGTTTCTTCATCCTCTCTCATATCATTTGGCACCTCATTATAAGTCTGTTGATAAAAATCAACATATTTTGAAAGAAATATTCACCCTGGTTTGAATAAAAGCAGTATTCAACAAATTTAAAAGATTGAAATTTGAATTGAAGGCATCAAAACTTATTATGAAATAAGTGCAAAGAAGAAAGGGATTAGATAATTGATTCTCATTCATTTGAATAAAAAAAAGTAAAAAAAAAAAGGCTACGAAAAATTGCACATTGAGTTATGTCACCTTTTGCCATTGAGAAACATAGTCTTGTTTACAGTCCGGTCTTCTAAGGTAATGAAGGTAATCTTTCCTGAAAAAAAATTCAAAGGGGTCAATGATGGCAAAAATGAAAAATAAAAAGATAACAATAGATAATGCAGAGTTTCTTCTCCTCTATTAATAAGAAAATAAGTAATATTTCACTCAAATAAAATCCTTATTTCTCTCTATTTCTTTGTATCTTGAAGCCTGGGTTTATTGATGAATGAAGGTGGTCCACTTCTACTTGTCACTCCTTTTTTCTTTCCCTCTTTCACTTTGCATTGTCTATTTTCCACAATCCCAAAATGTCTCATCAACCCAACATTATCCAAGGTCTCAGTCAGAGGAGTTAACCCACAATAATGATGATCAAGATTCAATGATTCAACCATTACCTTATCTGGAAGAAATATCTATAAATATTCTCCCTTTCCTGTCGAACATTCCTAAAGACATGTTTGCAACTGTCGACATAAGTCTTTTCGGTCTCCTCCCAATGTAGGACAAGAACTCTGGCTAATTCCTGAGGAAGATTAACCATGTTAAGATTAAGAGAAATTGCTAGAATACAGTAGAATACATTTTGTGTCTCAAGAAGGACTAGTCTTAGATGATTATGAATTCTCCAGTTAAAAAACCGGATTTTGGTTCCAGTTCCCAATGTTAAAAACCTAAACCAAAAGTTGAGAAAAGAATAAAAATCTTTGCATTCAGCAACTAAAGACTGGGAGTACAAAAAATATTAAAGAATATACCAGCTTCTTCTGGAAGCAGGTTATGAAAAGTTTGAAGATACATGAATGTCTCACAAGGTGTCTCCTGCCAGTTTTAAAAATTTATAATATCATCCTAATGAATACGTTGACTTATCAATGAACAGGCAACCCCCCACCCCCCTCCCCCCCCCCCAAAAAAAAACAAAAAAAAGATAGTGATAAAGAAAAGAAGACTTAAGACACATTGTATGAAAATGGTGTTGTTAGGTAAGTAAAATGAAACAAGAAAAGCTTACGTTGTCAATATCCAGGTCAACAAAATCCCACTCTTCATCCCCAGGTTTGGGAGGAGGGGGGCCTGTGGGAATCTCAGGCTCAGGTTCTGGCTCCGGTTCTGGTGTCTTAGATTTCTTGGATCCTTTTTTACCAGCAGATTTGGGTGAAGAGCCTATAAGTGATAATGTAGTAAGACACCGTTTAGATGAAAGTCTTAGGGAGGAAAAAATATTTTGTAGAAAGGATTTTGAATGAAAGACAAAATAAACAAATAATGAAATTGATAATTCCACTGATCTTTGAGCAAAATTACTTTCTAAAAAGTTAAGCACTTGTGATTGCAGTTGATTAGTACAAGATTAAAGCTGACATTTAAAAGGAAAATAGGGCACATCATTTTCAACTGAAAGGAAAGGAAATGTTATTGCACAAAAACTATACGATACCAACCAACATGTGCAGCATAGACATTCTGGTATTTGAAAATTTTTTGCAATGATTTTTATTTGAAAAGAACAAATTCTAATCAGACTTAAATTTTGTGGCTAAAGTTTTGTAGGCTGATAGTCAAAATTAGCTCATCACATCTTTGTAAACAAAGAGCTGATTCTGTTGAATAGTTTGTTTTACTTTGTAACACCTTGAGTATTCAGTCACATTTTCTACATTTTCACACACAAACCAGTTAAGCCAAATCAACCTTTGGAATTTATTTGAACCCAAATGGTAACATGCTTCACCTAGGGCATAGAGATTTTGTTCAATAATAGTCTTTGGCTTTTTTGTGGGTCAGTAGATAAGACTTCTAGGATTTAAAAAAACCCTTTGACAAAAATGTGCCTCACCATATATATATCATGGTGGGATCTTTTTAAAATAAAAAAAGAAAAGGGATAGGAGAGAAAGAGGCAATTCAATGGACAGGTATAATGAGTTTGGATTCTATATATTTCTGGCAGCTCATGGCTATGCCACCAATTTGAATTCTTGGCATAACAGACGCACACATAGCATGAATGTTCTCTTCAGCCAAGGCAATATGACTATGAGTTATATCTTTTCCTGTGCAGCACTTAATAAGTATATATTAGTTCAGAATTAATTGTACCATTAAAATATGAATTTCTCTGTCAGGTGTCGTGAGCTTTATCTTGTCTCTTTATGCCACACATATATAAAGTGGTTTTAGTCTTTTTGAAGGAATTCAGTTTCTGTGTATTTCTTGACAATACAAACTTTTTCAGAATATTCCTAGCCTCTCACTGACAACCAAAAGAAGAGTTTTTTCTTTGTTATGTCATTTGCACATGGCCAATACCCTATTAAAGATTGGTACATATTTATCATTTCTTAAAAAAATTAAGAATTATTTTTCATTTTATCAAAAGTTGATTCACTCAAACATAGTTACGAAGTCAGATTCCATTACTATTTCAAAGTAATTTAGATTTGTTATTTGATTTTAAAAAGAATGCTGAAAAATGTGCAAAATAAAGGATACTTTTACAAGGTAAATCCTTTCTGAACATTAAAAGAAAAGTTTGGTTCTCAGTTTAATTTGAATTGAATATGTTCATTGGTATATTCTTCTTGATAAAAGCCTTGTGTTTTTTCTGAAGTAAGTCCTATCTGTTAGATCATTCTAACATACATTTTAAGATATCTTATGCTCTAAAGTAATCGCTGAATAAGAAAAGCCTGTATTTTTTGGCTGTGCATGCTTATAAGGGACATAAAGTTGTCATGGCAAAGACCAGCAACCTCTGCTTCCTTTTCCTTTTGCACTTCCTTTCTCTGACTTTTTGCCTTGTGGTGACTTTGATTTCTTATCTTTAGATGAACCTCTTGACTTAGCAGATCCTGAAAAGACCAATGATTGCATGATGTTCATAGCTTACGGAAGGATTTTTTTATTTGTCACGCAAGCTGTGAGGTGATCCCATAATGGTTTGCAAAAGAAAACAAAGATGAAAGATGAAATAAAAATTTTATTGAAAGTGAATAAGAAATGAAACCAAAACATCTCAATCTGGATACCAATACCAAAGATAAAAGCAGAGCGAAAAATAAAGCAAATTCCTGAAAGAAATTTCAACAATAATGCTAAATGAACAATTCACCAATTTTTGAACATACAGAAATATAATAGGTGCCAAATACAAAGTAATATCAGTAGCTTTTTATTCAATATTTCCTACCAAATTGAGTCATTTTAGTTATCTTAAAATAGCATCAATGTCCATTTTGAGAATTTTCAAAAGAACCTTTGATATCCAGTAAAATGTTCTGCTTTTCATCTGGAATCAAAGCTTAGACTTATGTTAGCTTTGATGACATCTTTGATGACATAGTTGAATTTGATTTTTTTCTTTGCTATTTCCAGCTATTTAAAGAATGATGTTTAAGACTGGTGTAAATGACACCTGTTTAATTCAATTAGGTTTTTAAAGTAGGGAACAGGAACAAAACTCCAGGCTTTAACTAGAAAATCCATAATCATCTAAGACTCATGCTTCCTGAGACAATAAATGTATTCTGCTGTAATCTGGCAATGTCTCTTAATCTTAACATGGTTAATCTCTCTCAGGAATTAGCTAGAGTTCGATAATCCAACTAAAAAAATAAATGAAAACAAACTTTTTTCAAGCAAAAATGAAAAGATTGTTGTAAGACCAGAACTCAAAACAGCAACAGAATTGTCTGTTACCATTGTCATCATTCTTCATCATGCCTAGGGGAGGTAGATTGACTGTGATGTCTACATTGAATTCAACATCCAAGCCATCAAAAATGTCTTCCTCCCCTAAATCTGTTTGTTTTTCAGCACTACTCTTTTGTTCCGGATCTGATTCTTTATTTGATGATGACACTGCAGGTTTATCTGCATCAGATTCTTTTTCAGATGATTTCTTTTCAGACCCAGAAGTTGTGTTTTTTTCAGATTTAGGGTTGGAGGTAGATTTTTCCTCATCTGTGGCTACAGAATAGATAATGTTAAGATTCTAAGTACTTGATCATCACCTCTTCAAAAACTGCGTAATAGATTGATGAAATTCTTTGCTGTCAATATTTTAGAAAAATGAATTTCATGGCAGAAATAAATGATAATAAAAAGGTAAGGAAAACTGTGAAAATGTCTTATAAGTTTTAAAAGACATGAAGAGCTGAATCACTCCTTACAAGATTACATTTTTGTGAGAGATAAACCTGTCATACCTGCCCTACTTCCAGTTTTGGATGAAGGTCTGGAAGTGCGAGTCTCTGGCCCTCCTGGTGCTGGTTCTTCCTTGACTGGTTCAGGTGGCAACTCAGGTGGGCCACCAGGTGCCTGGAGAAGAGGAGGGAAATAAGTTCTAATCCTCATTCCATCACATATGAGGAAAGATAACCAGAAACACATTTTGTAGCGGTTTGCTTCTTGTGGCAACTTTTTTTTCATTTGTTTCAATGGAGGGAAAAACAAAATTTATGTAGACAAAAGTAAAGCTGTTTCTATATTGCCCTTTTGCTCAGGACTCGTAACAAAGCACAATCCAAGTATTTTCCATTTGTCAAATTCTTTGACTTCATGTGGGTTGGTGTGCATTACTGCCCTATAACTCCATCAGTTTTAAGAGAAGTTGAAGACTTAACACTGCAAATACGATAAATGGTAAAGGTGAACAAACTATACAAATAATGTATGAATTGTGATACTGTATTTTCCTACATATTACAAACTCACTTCCTTTTCTTTTTCCTCCAGCTTTTCAGCTTCTGCTAGAGCTTCCTCTTGCCCTTTGTTTTGGATCTGAAATAAAAACAAAACAATATTCTCCTCAATAGTATACCCTTTACTTTTTTCAATATGCTTTAAAGCATCTGTGTATTAGAAAAGGATTTTCCCCAAATATTACACTTCAGACTGTCATAGTAAAGCTGAATTAAAAAAAGGTAAAACTAAAAAAAAAAACAAAGTTGCAAAATTTCTTCCCTTTCTTATCTCTTTTAATCCCAATCATCCTGTTATAAAAAAACAACAAAATATTAAATCATTAAGATTAAGATCCTCCTTTAAAACATTCATGATGAAATACTGCACCAGATTATTTTTATCTTTCAAAATACAACAATATAGTATTATTTGATTTGAAGAACGAATTGATCATGAGCCTAGTGAAATGCTGCACAAGATGATTTTAATCTTTTGAAATACAACACTATAGCACTATCCTCATTGAGGAAGGAATTTATCATTTTAGGTTGTTGATCATTGCAGGAATTTATGCCATGTGTCATGGTACCAAACTAAGAATAAACAGGAAAAACTTACTTTGGCTAAAGTATCTTCAAGTATTTTTTCTGTTTCAAGGAAAACAGCCTCCTTCTCTAAGCTAGCATCCACTGTTTTCAAGGTACCAAACTTGGTGAACCACTTTTCTAGTTTAGGCCACTGATCATGGAATCCAGTGATCCTGAATACATTGAAATATTGGGCACATCAATAGAGTATGAAGTTATGATTTTCCAGAGAAGAAGTGGAACCTACCTAGAATATACTTCATCCCATAATGTTAGGCAAAGTAAGGATATGCATCAATGAATACTTGTTACACAAAGTACATGGATTTATAACTTTATAGTAGGTGAATATAGTTATTGCTAAGTCTGATATCAACACCACACAAATTTATACACATACTACCAGTCTGTTGAACCATCAATCCATGCTTTTTTTCATATCTTTTTTTCATTCAGAAAGTTAAAATATCTAAAACATATCATTTTTCTATTTGCCTAAAGAATAGCAAGTACAAACATATCATGGAAACTAGAATGTTCCTGTTCATTGAGCTTTAAAAATGTAAAATGATAAGAAACAATTGCAAGATTAACATTTTTTTGGGGTCTAGAAGCAATCCTTATTTGAATAAGAGACTTCAATCTACTTCAGTTGTTCTATTTCTATTCACCTGGCTTGAATCTGCTCTTGGTCATATGCAGGGTCTGAGACCGGCTGCACCTTTTCTGTCTTACCAACACCAGTAGCACTTCCATCAGGTGGTGGGTTGAACTCCTGATGGAATGTTTTCTCAGCCTGGATTTGTTCTATTAAATACAGGAATTAAAAATTCAAGTAAAGAATGAATGAATCATTTGGTATCATCTCTTTGTGCTTAAGAATGTAAATAGACAGATAATGAAGCTTTTATTCAACGGGTATCATTTCATATTCTGCAAGCAATGAGAGAGAGAGAGAGAGAGAGAGAGAGAGAGAGAGAGAGAGAGAGAGAGAGAGAGAGAGAGAGAGAGAG
>JAUEKY010027997.1:0-11685 GCA_031833965.1 Scyllaea pelagica
CACAGGGTGAGAGAGAGAGAGAGAGAGAGAGAGAGAGAGAGAGAGAGAGAGAGGGGGGGGGGGTAATAAAGTAAAGATTGGAGACAATATCAAGCAGCGATAAGTACGTAAGGTCGATGAACAACAAATTAAATGCCATTCAGTGCTAGTGGGATTGGTTCACACCTGACTTCAAGAGGATGTGGTAGCGGATAGGGTAATGTTTCACGTGATCTCAACACTACAATGGAGTGGATTATTCGTTGTCATGACAACCAAAGGTTCGATTCCCATGATTTGTAGCAGTCTAAAAGTAACGTTGAGTTGTTTTATACATCAATCCTCTTTGTTAATGCACTACTGCAGATAATCTGTCAATTACTTACTGACGGTTAAGCTTGAGAATGACGACAACAAAGTATATTCATGACGACAGCGATAAATCAGTGAAAGCCAAGTCTTACACTGTTCAATACCTGCCCAGACAACTAAATATCAGACAGCGTGGTGCATACTGTTAAACCCTTTCACTATATTGTTGTTCTGCAAACTTTTTTTTTCGTATCACTAAGTGGTCACTGAGTGAAATAATCTAAAGTTTTCTTTCCCACACTCAGCCATTTTTGATAACTTTATTATCACGTTCTTACCATACTCAGTCCACATTATTATTCGATCTGATCAATCTCCCTGTTGCATCATTGTCCATGACACAACAGCTCGAAGCATTCATTCACCCGATATCGAAAGGGAAAAAAGCAACACTTAGAACAATGTATTTTCGGAATAATAGTCGGTATGTTCTTCAGAATAGTCTTCTTATTCATAGATATGGATATGCCTGTTCCTTTTTTTCCAATAGAATAAAATGAAGTATGGATTTCGAGATTGAAACGAATTCGCCTTTACAATCATTTCCAGCCAACAAAAGTGTTATCTTTACTATCATCGGTGTGTTTAGATTATGGAGAACTCACTTGCCAGCCTGTAATCAAAAGGTTTTTGGAATCGATTGTCACACTTCATCAAAGAAATTCGCATCTTTAAGGTGGCATTTGCCATCACTCTCGACAAAATGTGTCGCCCAAATAACCATCTGAACATTTTTATTATCTGTTACATTGTAAAGTCTATGATATAGAGGAAAGTATCATTGGTGTTTCAAGTTTTAAAATGGTATCCTTAAATTTGGAGGATTATGGGTATTTTGAGGCTAAAGCTTCCGAATGGAAGCAGACAGTCACTAAAGCTTGGTCCAGGGTATAGACAGCTAACAAAAAGTACAAGCTCCAATATGGCGTCTTTATTATTTGTGATATTATTTTATTTAACTACAACCAACGTTTCTGTCGCCAAGTAATATTATATGCATGGAGGGGGATACTGACCTTATATAAAATTCATCTGTGAAAAACCTTTTTTAATGTTTTAGTCGTATGCAATGGTTTAATTATTGTAAATCTACAACGAGAAGAATACGAAATCACTCGCTTATCATATTGCTGACTGACTGGAATAGAGGAACTTCATTTCTTGACAATGGTAATTAGATATTCGATATTAGGTGTTATTCACCTACGACTAAGATCGTATTCCTGATCTGCTGGTAAAATATGAGGGGCAGATCATAATAAATTGTTATGCTACTAAAACCTTGTGAATCTGTTAAGATATGCAAACAAAAAGCTTAGAAAATATAATAAAATATATCGAGGTTTTTTCCCCCGTCAGACAAGGATTTAGACTGAGGGTAGCTTTCGTCAGCAGTTCTGAATGGCTTTATTTCTAATTGAAAGTGGAAAATTACGATCCACGCATATAAGTGCGTGACTGATGCTGTCAGGTGGACAACTGTTATTCTGATAAGGACGGTGATTGACCAATGTAAAAGGACAGATTAACAATATTATGTCGTGGGTAAAGCAACTCTTGCGATTGGGCTCTACTCCGTAATGTGACAGGGTGTCATGGTTTATACACACATAGCGTATATCATATGCATGCGATAAAGTTGTGAGGAAGACAAATTATACTTCACACCAATTTATTCCCTAATCATGATAAATTATGAATGGCATATCATCAATGATTTTGATTACAAATGTCAAAATAACTGTATCACAGCAAATCACGTTTTGACCCAAATTCACGTAAATTGAATCCGAAATGAAAAAGCTTATCATTTCTGCTCTTATTTCAAGACAGGGCAACGGTTAGCCTTTAAGGATCAATAACTCTCAACTGCATATTGATGTCTCCTAAAACCTGAAAGGAATTCAACTAGCAACTATGCCCTTTCCAATTGGCTAATTTGATTCCTAATCTTGACATAGAAGTCGAAGTGAAATATGTGATTTTTTTTTTCAATTGTAAATAACAAACCTAATTTACAGCAACTACAACAAAAGCAAAATCATGAGACAATGAGCAGAATTACATTATTGACCCAGTCCATTGTATGGGTACCACAATTAACACATTGATCTGTTTTATCTGACAATGCCTTTTCCTAGTCTCCTTGTTTGTGGATGTTGTCTTAAGAGATTAAGCATAACCCTGCTGTCTTTCATCCAATGGCTTCCCCCGGTGTTCTTACGTAGGAATAAAAAGCACGGCTTCTTTAATGGGATAAAGCTTCCATCAAGGAATAGATACACGAGACGAGAGAATTAGTGTCAGGGTAAAAGCTTGATTGAATTATAGGAGAAAGTGGTATTAATATATTGATCACAGATTCATTGCATGCCATGTAATACGATTAAAAAGTAAATCTTTGAAACTTGAAAATTAAATCCATAATCAAAATTGAAGTTTTGGATGTAAAGAATAACATTGTATGACTCTTGTTTTTATTTTTTCATAGTGAAAAGAGGATTTTGGAACAAAGACATGGGATGGTCTACCTCAACATGTTGTCATCTGTGGAAGCAATGTAAGCCTCTTTGCATGGCTTGATATACTAAGTGGCCGATTTAGCGTAAAACAAAATAGTCAAACGTCATGGATTTCCATTGATTCTACAATACAATCCAAATGCATTAATGCAATTGATCATTGTTATCTCAGTTGTGTGTAACAAAACAATGGATTTAAATGCAAGCATCGCATTAGTTTTCTTTTGTATACACAAATCAACAATCTCTCTCTCTCTCTCTCTCTCTCTCTCTTTCTCTCTCACTTCCTCTCTCTCTCTCTCTCCCTCTCTCTCTCTCTCTCTCTCTCTCTCTCTCTCTCTCTTACACAGACGATTAACCTTTTAAATGTGTAATATAATTTGCTACATGCAACTTGAATGTCAAATACGATTTCAGACAGAAGTACAACACACCAAAACCATACTGCAGCATTATGATATTATGGTAAAGTATGATTTTGTCTGTTGAATGCAATAGGTAAACAAGTGACATAATATTTTACTGCTTGGAGGTTCTTCTCAGCAGTACTAGCTTACATTAAACCAGCGTTCTTACAGTGTTTAAAGACAAGTCATTTTCTTATGTAGACAAATATATCCTCCTTAGTCTTTGATATATTTCTGGTTTAGGAATATGTGTTCTATTTCAATATTGGACTATTGAATAATCATAACAAACAAACCATTCAATTCGCGTCGTCCTGGCTATTCTTTAGCTTTTTTGCTTACCAGTAGCTGTTTACGATGCAACAAAATGTCACATTATTTGCTATTATTTTCTTTGTCTTAGTTCTGCAGTATTGAGGCAGACGCCAAATGACACAGAGCAATGAACCAATAAGCGGAAACACTACATTGACACAAATAGGGGATGCTTCAAACCAGCTTGAATGACGCAAAAGGATAAAGAAAGAATAATATCCCTGATGGCAAGGGGAGAAGAACGTTGGGGTTGTCATCTTGTCTGCGGCATTTCATGGCTGGTAACGAGGGCAACGGAGACCGCCCAGCTTGTCACAGTGTCTGCTGCATCTGGTAACGAGGAAATCCTATTTGTCCAGCTTCGTTTGGACGTTTCTACGATTGCCGCAACCACTCGTTGTGAAATGGTGTCTGTAATTTGTTTCTTTCTGTTGCTGTTGTAGTTTGAAAGTCTCTAATATTGCCATAATCACTCGTCGTGAAAAAAATATCTGTGGTTTGTTTCTTTTTGTTGCTTTTCTTGTTTGGAAGTCTCTACTTTATGGTCTGGTGAAAGACTCCTTGGCTTGTGATCATGACGTCGCAGGTTCGATATGTGACCCGTCGGAGAAGGCGTAAAATTGAGTCCTCGAAGAAGGCTCTTTACTTACATTCTCTCATTCATCTCAGGTATAAACGAGTATCTGGCCGTTCAAAGCGTGTCTCCATCCGGAAAAAAATGTTCTAGCGCCTAGTAGGCTGCATGCTTTGTACTATTTGTTTCATGTTACTGTTGGCTGAGGACCCCCAGGAAAGCACTTTGATCACATTTAGTGGATATTACGCTATATAAATGCTCTATTGCTCAACTTGATTCTACTATTGCTCTAACCAACCGTCATTAATAAAATGGAGTCTGTGGTTTGTTTCTTTGGGCTGCTGTTGTAGTTTGAAAGTTTCTACTATTGTCACGAAAGTTCTTTGTGGATATCAATGGTTTGTTCCTTCTGTTGCTTCTTCGTTTGAAAGTCATTTTTAATGCCATAACCACTCGTCATGTATGATGTCTGTGATTTGTTTCTTTCTGTAGCCTTTTCTTGTTTCGAAGTTCCTAGTTTGTAGTCTAATGGTAGACTCTGGGGCGTGTACTCTTAACGTCGCAGGTTCGATATACCCCACCCGTCGGACCCAGCGCAAATTGAGTCCTTAGAGACGTTTCTTTACTCACATTTTCCCACTCAACCCGGGTGTAATCGAGCAGCTTACCGTTCACAGCGTGTCTCCGTCCAGAATAATGCACTAGCGCCTAGCAGGAGGCATGTCTTGCCCTATTTGTTTCATGTTTCTGTTGGCTGGGGACCCCCTGGAAATCGCTTTGAGCATATTCATTTGTGGATATCGCGTTATATAAATTATGCTCTACTTCTCGACGTGTTTTTACAATTGCAATAACCACTCGCCATGAAATGGTATCTGTGGTTTGTTTCTTTCTGTTACTGTCGTATTTAGGTAGTTTTGCTATTAGCGTGAACGATCTTCGTGAAATGGTGTGTGTGTTTGTGTGTGTGTGTGTGTGTGTGTGTGTGTGTGATTCTTAAAATTTTCTGTTGTTGTGTTTGTTTCAAATTATCTACTAGTGCTATAACCACCCGTCTTAAAGTGGTGTCTGTGGGTTGTTTGTTTCTGCTGCTGTTGTTGTTCGGAAGTCTCAACTACTATAACCATCGGTCGTGAAATAATATCTGCCAGTTGTATTCTTCTTCTGCTGCTGTAAATTAGTTGTTGTTTTTTGCTTTTGTTGTCGGCTCTTTAAAAATGGGGTTGGGTGGCGATGGAGGAAATAACACTGGTGTGGTAATGAGAGACGACCGATAAAAGAATTGCAAAATTGCAATGTTAAGCAATAGAAGGAGTTGAAGCATTGGGACTATAAGGATGTTAACGAGGGACAGAGAAGGAATGGGAGAGGGATAGTATTTCATTTTGTACACAATGAAGAGATAAAATATAGATGATGATGATGACGATGATGATGATGATGACGAAGATGGTGATGGTAATGATGATGATAATAATGGTGATGATGTTGCTGACGATAATGGTGAAGGTCCTGGTGGGGTTGATAGTTATAATTATTATTGTGGTTACGATAACTACGATGATGCCGACAATGATGACAATGATGAAGTCAACATCTCAACATCAAAATGTCAACATATGTTAATATTGATAATGTCGATGATGATGAGGATATTACTGGTATCGGTCATGTCTGTTTTGAGGATGATGATCAACCAAATGAAAAGAATGAGGAGGAACATGAAAAAAGAATGGTTGGAAGTCATGGTTATCCACACTATTTGGCAAATCTATTTGTCGATTTGTACATAATGACTTTGGAATGCAATGGAATAAGAATGAATTGCATGGTGGAAAAAGTTAAGCTTTGATACAGCATTCAAAACACTTTACAAGTACGTCCCAATCAACAGTAAAGCAAAGCAAGTATCATAGAACGAAACATACAGCCTGCTAGGCACCAAAAACGTTCTATTTCGATTAGGGATATTGCTGTTAATGGTCAGATAATTTATTGCACCTGAGGGGAATGAGAGCAAATTAAATGTGAGTGAAGGGCCTCCTTTCCAGGAACACAATAATGCGACATTGCGGGAGTTGAGCTCAGAGAATTACTATCAAAAGCCCACGAGTTCACCACCTGACTACTATGTCATTGCACGAAAACATTTTTAGAATGCAAAGGAAAACATTTGCAACAGAATTTTGTATTAGATTGATCTCCTTTTTTATTCAACCAAAAAAAATGAACTCTTTAAACCTGCGTGCGTTTTGAAATTGAACTGGAAACTCCTTAATGATGGCATCAACAAATATTTGTCCGCCGTTACAAGAGGTAGCCTTTTGTGAGATTTTATCCCCCAGATTGCATGCATCCGATCAATAACCGCTGCATTCAGTTCATTTCACGGGGAATATTTCAGCTGCCCAAACTTTGATCCCAATCACTGTCGATGAGAATCAAGTTGGTGCATATTGCATAACATGGGTTTGTTTGATTTTGCATGAGCGTCTGTATATACGGAAAATTGGTTTTGCGGGCAAAGGATTAGTGAAATGGATTTTAGCTGGCCTCGTTTGAAGGCATGTGTGATTTATGAATAAAAGAATAAACAAAACTGATGCCATGATATTATGAGATAGTGTGACATCAGCAGGGCACAAACTATCTCCATGACCCTTGCTTACTCTCTGAAGCCGAATGCATACCACGCTAACATTAACGGAGGTTAGTAGAAATGATTTGGAAAAAGAAAATACCACTTAGAAAAGTTGGTGAACAAGCTGATTATTGAATGGTTCTTCAAAATGAATGAAAAAAAAATGTCTGACACGGTTAGGTGAGCATATTTGACAATCACCGCCTTCTTTCCGTACACAAACAACACACACACAATGTATGTCAAAGGTAGTGTCTTGTGGAGAACGCCACACTCATTCATTACATAGTTTGTCAATATTTGAATCCCGTTGCTTGCGACAAACTTTGTCCTTTCAGATTGTTTTTTTTTCTTTATCGAGGGTACAGATGGCCCAGCGAATAAACTACCTGTTCGACAAAGGAATGGACTGTGCGGTGCTTGCTCAGTCCCCGCTTGAGCCAAGTTATATTTCCTTGAGCAAGAAAATTAGCCCCCGATGCTCACATTGCTTCGCAGCAATGCAGGATACGCCTGGGAAAATCCAGTCTTTGTTTGTTTTGTTTTTTTTTAGAAATGACTTTGGGATTAATAAATGGAGTCTTTTTTTTACTTTTCAATTATTTTTTTTATTAATTTAAGAAACAACATTGATGCGGAGAGGGCAAGAAATATAATATGTGACATATCCGGCCCTTTATTATCTTTATCAGAGACGGCATGATATGTTAGGAGGGGTTTTGCCACATTATTAACATTGATAAAAAAAAGTTGGGACAGCATCATTCTTGAAAAAAGTGTTGTCACTAGTGGGCCTATACTTCCACTTCTGAGTTTGACAATCTGTCACATATTTGTCCTTCAAAGGATGCAATATGCACGTCCCATGTCATGGCTGTCATTATAACAGCCATATGACAGTCTTTCTTCGTTAAATAAAATTGCCCCTAAAACGTCACACCAATCTAAAAATTCTACACCACCTTCAACAGTGAAAAATGGTAAAATCATGCAATTTTATGAAGATTTGAGCACAGTGGGCTAGCCACCTGCTTGTCTTAAACTTTTAGCTCAGAGTTTTTCCTGACTTTTGTTTGGTATCAGATTGGGTTTATACTTTTTGACACATTCTGGTGTGAAACATTATGTCGGGGCCCTACACTGCTTTAAAGCGGTATATAGGGTATCTGATAACAAAAAAAGTGAAGATTTGAAAGGCATTGTATTAATTTTTCTGCAGGTTTCTAAAATTTAGCTCTTACATCATATTATTATATTCATGCATTTCCTGAGACATCGAATTAGCTAATGCAATTGACTTTCTTTCCGAAGAAAGGCGTTTAGCAGAAGTTTTTCAAGACTCGGTCTAACTTTTGCGTCAAAGATGAATAACGCAAAACTACAACAAAACAAGCAATAATATATCCCCCATTAGCTCGCAGGATTACCCGCCAGTCAATACAGCTCAAGGGTGAGAGAGTATTTTGTTTTCAAGCCGCACAAAATGAATTTGCGTCTTGAAAAATCTGAAGTGGTTTGCATTAGCCATTTCGATGTCTTAAAATGCATTAATGTGAACTAGCTATTGATTTGAAGACAAAGTTACTCTTCGTAAACTGTAACTGCCACTCTGATCTTCATTAAAACACATATTTATGCTAATTTTCACAGTTGTAGGTGGTTTGAAAATGCTCAGTTAGTTCACCGTCAACTAATACGAGAAACGAAAACACATAATGTGTAAGACAACTATATCTAAAAGCCTAACTTGCTTTTTTCTTTTACATAATTTCCAAATGTTTTTGTTTTTCTGACATAGTATAAATGGACAGATAGCTGTGTTGACAATGTGTTTTCTTGTATCTAATCACCGCTTTCTACGCTGAATGTAGTCAAATGCTGAAGTAAAAAGATATTAACAATAGCTCATTTGACCTTTTCCGAGGTCAGAGTCATTGACATTTTGATTGGTTCCGAGGGGCCCAGGAAATCGATAAAACGGCCGCTTGAGATGGCTGAAAATCACGGGGAATGGAATACTAACACGCCGGAAATGGTAATGAAATGCCTTAATTATTCTTCGGATGTGGAGTGGACGTAGTGCGACATTTTCTGGTTTTCTCGCTTTTGTTGTAACGCATACATTGGGTTAATTTGAAGAGGTCATAGGAAATGGAACTCGGAAACAGCTGCAATGATAGTCATTGCGTTGGTGGCCATACTGTCAAGCGCAATGATTATGAAACTCTGACATGGTGCAATCGGCTTATGTGATTTAGGATCTACAGGCCGTAATACCTGGGGCTTGGTCCCTATGCGAGTCATACCTTATTTCATTTCATTTCATTATCCAGTACCCTTTTACCATTACAGTGTAATGCCAACTCTTATTGAAACGGAATTACTCTGGATTATGCCATCTAGCCAAGCAGGTGATCAGCCCGCTGTGACCTTTCGGTGGCAGTGGTAGGATTCAATTTTGCCCGGACAGTGGCCTTGCGGCCAAATCTTTTCGATTGCCAACTGCCAAGGGTTTTTAAGGTGCGCAAAGTGCACACGGGACCTCCGAATTTATCGTCCATCTCCGATAGGACTAAGCTCTAGATCCCACCTACCGATATTGCAGGGATCAGGAGAGTGTAACATGGTGTTTTGGTTGGGGTTTCGGTGATGAACATCGCTAATGTAATTTTTGACCCCAGATGGACTCGAACCCGCAACACTTCATTTCAGTGCCAGAGCCATGACCACTGAGCCACGAATACCATGCGAGTCATACCTACGACGTGAAAAAATAGACACCTCTGCTGCTTTTCCCATCTGGCGTTCGGCATCATGGGAAACAAGCTGTTTCAGTAACAGTATGACGTTCAATACTTCGGAAGTTCGTCCGTATATCAAAGTTGAACGCCGGCTATATTCAAATATTTTACCTTCTATATAGACGAAACCTTAACATATGAAAGTCGCAAAGTAAATCCAAACAACTCACTATGATATAATATATTTAGCAGCAGTATCTTGACATCAGTGCAAAAGAAGCTTGCCATATATATTACAAATTTTCTCAACACTTTCGTCAACCAGACAGCGCCCCATCATGACCTTAGTGGCTCTTCTTGTTTACGCAAGCATCTTGGGATCTTTATCTGAGCAGCCATAAACATATCATGGCCAACAAGCATGACCAATTCTATACCTGAGAAGTACCTTTTCTGTACCTGAGCACTAAGCAACTCAATATCTATACACAGGCATCGTTCTCATTGTCTTTACACGAGCAACTTGCTCTGTTTTTATTTATATTTACACAAAGCGATCGACATTTTTAACCAAGCAGCTATAAGTATTCTAAGCTATCTCTACTCCAGAACTTGTTCATCTTCACTCAAGTAGCTTTTAATCAAACAAACCAATCATCTGCACACACTGCAAGCCATCACACAAAGCCTACTATCTATAACGCCGTATTCAAACAAGCAAAGAATCATCTACTCTAGCGTCTTTACACACACAGCCTACCATCCATCTTGTCATCTGTACACACACAGCCTACCATCCATCTTGTCATCTTTATACACATAGCCTACCATCCATCTTGTGATCTCTACACACACAGTCTACCATCCATCTTGTCATCTTTACACACGCAGCCAAGCATTACTCTTGCCATCTTTACACCAAAATCGCCTACCAGCTTTAGCGAAGCAGCTCGACGCCGTTCTCAACGCAGCTATTCGAACAGCTTGGCATGTCAAAGATTCATGAGAAGGGCAATGTTGTGAGTATTCACTCCACAGAGCTGACGACTTACGGAAAGAGGTATGCCAACGACTAATTGTGAGACAACGATTGATTTCTCTATTCACTCTCAGGAAACAACTGTTACTGTCCATATTGATGGATGCGTGATTAGTATGGCATCACATAGACGGAGAAGATGTGAAGACAATTACCTGGTATGTCAAGATTTTATTGCACATCTGCTCTGTCGATAAGTCAATTGTTAACAGCGCAAAATGTCAGTAAGGACATGTTTATATGTAAATGACGACAATCTATCCACGCCATTGATTGTGACACCGTTTAACCTTGATGCAAAAATGCGCTATACAATTCAATACAACAGCATTTGAAGGTGGTTGAAGAACCATCTTGTGTCCTAGATATGTGGGATGTGACATAATTTTAGTCATCTCCGCACACCTTGACGTCAGAAGATCTCTTTTTCTAAGTATCATAAGAACGATAGTAAGTATGCTTTCATTCCACTACATTACTCATCCATTACGCATGGACTCATGTTTCTATATTCTTACTTTTACAAGTTTAAAACCATTTTTTTCTTTCTGTTAAGATGACTTGGCACGAAAACGTGACTATGTAGAAGTTTACCACAAATTTAAGTCAGAACACAACTGAGGTCTGAGGGAGGATTCTGCTTTCATCCAAGCATGATACGAATGTCATCTGTTATTCGTCAGCAGTGATGATTTGAAAACACGTTTTTATTTCTTTTAAGATGACTTGACTCGGGAATGTGAATAATATGCAGAAGTTAACCTCATTTCATTCAGAACATAACTATGGTCTGAGGGAGGATTCTTCTTTCATCAAGCATGACACGAATGAGATATTTTATTCGTAAGCAGTGCTGATTTGATAAATGTCTCATCACTGTAAATTCCATAAGCTGCAAGCCACATTGAACATCACCTTTTCTATTTCGATACTACCTACTTGTATAAACATTACCATGCGCCTTAAATGACCTTGTTTGTTTCTTGAGGGTTTTACGGCGCTATCGGCACAATTTAGGCCATGTCAGCGCCAAGTGGGAAAAAGTAAGATGGATAGTAATGAGTAAAGAAAGTGATAGATCCAACAATCACA